>JACBYM010000618.1:0-42228 GCA_013435755.1 Amphilophus citrinellus
CTAAGCTGTCTCAGTTCATGATTTATGGATGCAAATGAATCTCACGCAGGTGCCGGATCTCAAACTAAGTTGGGTTCATCGTCAGACTTCTATCCATCTTGTTCCAGAGAAGTTTGTATTTCCTTCTTTTTGAGATGCAAAGTAACATTAGAGAAGAATCTCTATTCTCTGCAGTCAGTCATCTGTTCTTATCACTTCTGAGTGAAACCTGTGCATCAAGAAAGCAGCCTATACCAGTAAGGGCCACGGGGGGAGGACCCATGATGAGTACATGTTTGTACAGATTTATTCTCTTTGGTTTCTCTTTTAGTTTTAATCTTTCCTGTTCTTCTGCCTCCTCACTTTATGAAATTGACACTTGAGGGTTTGCCACTTACTTTCCATACACAGAGTTCTTTGGCGCGCTTACGTTGGCATGTTCGTCACCACGGTGCAAGAAGTTAAATATAAACACTTGTATACGTAGATGCGGTTACATAAACTTGTGGTTAGCAGAAGATGTTTCTTCTCTGCAACCCCACTTAGAGACACACAAGCACGCACCGACGGACACACTAACCATGAATTTGTTGCCAGTGGCTTGCATTCTTTTGAGGCTCATATCTCTCAAGAACACGCTGTGTTGTCTTTTGTGAAGCGCGCTGGGTCCTGAGTCCACAGGGAGTGTCCAACCGAACGAATTAATGGCTTAGAAAATGTGCTGCGGGTGCTGTTCACTCGGTGACGCTCACTGAGCCCGATGAGTCAGCATTTCATCAGGACACTTAATTACTTTCTTTCCCAGCTCTGTCGTGACAGAGGTTCAGCTTTCACCATCGTTCACACTTTGCTTTGACTAATTTTACCTACATATTGCCAAAGTCGTTTTTCTGCTCCTCGTGGCTCGCAGCACAGTGATGGTTTAAATCAGTCACCTAGCAACAGCCAGTTCCCCAACTCTGATTCTCACCTTGAGATAACGCCTCAGTTGGCCTCCTGTACAAGGGAGGGTTTCTCAATGAGGTGGGCGGGTCTCGCACGCTGAATTTAGAGCAGTAAATGATCTTTGTTCATGTTCATTTTATCATAAATCCTGAAAGAACACTTAGTGGGCTCAAAGTTGAAAATAGCATGGAAATACGCTACCACAACTGGACTTCCTACTTCCTGTAAGTGACAAGTTAATAACCCTTAGACATAATGAAGGGTTGATATGAGAAATCTAATCTGTGAGCAGTTTGGCAGGAGTTGCTGATACTGCAGGGAATCAGGTGATGAGGCACAAGCACAGGGTTTTGATGCAATTGTGATCCATATTGCATTACATAATATGTTTATGTCTGACTTCCTGCAGCCGATGACATTTATCTTGACTGGCTATTTTGATTGGAACGCTTCCAAACTTGTCTCACAGAGCTGTTTTGCACAGCACTCAAGACGGTGTGCGCATTAGAAAGGAATGATTCAAGTGAGGCTTTCGCTTTCTCGGGCCCTCAGCTGGGGAGTATTGAACAGTTTATCTGTTATATAACTTATTTTGTGCATTTGTGTGAGCGTGTTGTATAACCCGTCGGGCCATAATGCGGCAAGATTCTCCCCAATGCGTGTGTTTGCGAGTCTGTGTGTGAGTCTGTACATCTCGCTGTATATGTGAGAGGCACTTCATCTCGACAGCATCCAGAACACTCCGTGAAACACGCAGTTACAGCTGCTCACTTATCAATCTTCTGTTTTCTGTCCATGTTCAAATCCCAGCTCTGCCTCCATCTTGACATCTCTAATTTTTCAAAGTTGAATTAAACCTGCGAGCAGCGGTGACAGGATGAGAGGGTATAGAATATGGATACATATTCTGTGGATGTGTATCACAGAGGTTATGAAATCTTTTTTTTTTTTCTGGGTGAGTTCTCTTTAAATTCACTTCCCTGAAAATATTTTAGTAGTATGAACAGAAACTACTGATATGACTGAATGCCCAGCTTGTATTCAAAGCTGGTATTGTTAGCATCACTTCAGTTATTATCTAATAAGTCACAACATCTCTGTAGTAAAGTTTCTTTTTATAATCATTATACAAAATATCTTGGTTTTGACACTGCATTATAACTCAATAAATGGGAGAATTGCATATTTCTGGCATTTTTCTCAATACGATTGAGATTATAAACACATTATCGCAAGGCAGACAACAGCAAATTACCATCAGCCGGATGATGTTTTTGTCTCCTTTTGTCTCCCAGCTGCTCTCACAGCCAGCCGGAGGTCCCTTTTCCTATCTAAACAAGATGAATTTCTCTGGTAAAAAACCATTAAAGTGCTGTTAATGTTTGGGACTGAGTCAGTAACTGTGGCCAATCTACTAATGGCCCGTTCCAGTGCATTCTCATTCTCCCTGTAATTTTTACTGGAAACAGCAATTATGTACCAAATTTTAATTCCTTAAGAGAAAACAGGTGTGCTGTGCCAGCGTTTCATTGTTACTTTTTTTGTTTCCTGTTATAATTTTATTGGTTTGTACTGCATGATATGTCTTCCTATAAAAAAATAAACTGAAAAACACCAGCAATTATAAGACTTGTTGTATTGATACTGTTTATTTCACTTCAGTTTATACAGTCATTATGCGGACGGAGTTGGTGCAATTTGCAAGCATCAGTCAGGGCAGCCCCAACACAGCAGTGCATATGGCATACCTGTGCCAGGTATAGTGTGCCCTCAGGGCCGGCGGCTTTGTGTCTGCTCCCTCACAAACTGTGAGGGAAAGCAAACTATCCTTGAAATACTTAGATTAACATCTCAGATAAACACAGTTACCATAAGGTCGGGTAGTACGCATATCGAGTGACGTCGTGTGTGGAGACAAGGTGTGTCTGTCAACTAATAAAATCATATTTCTCTTTGTGGGGAATGATTCCTGGACGTCCTGTCCTCTTGACCCGAGGAAAACAATCCTGCTTCCCAGAATCTGTGTGCGTGTGCGTGTGCGTGTGTGTGTGTGTGTGTCACTGCCATGTTTGTTTGATGTGTTGGAGTATCTTCCCCGGCTCGCACTGAAGTGCAGCTCTTTCCTTTTCCGTCATGACCTCGCTTTCATCTCTGTCTCCTTTCCTACCTCATCTGTGTGCGTGCGTGCGTGTGTGCGTGCGTGTGTGCACACTGTGCATTTCAGGATCTGTTATATAACTGTTGTGTAAGGTTGGAGGAAGGGAAAATTGGGGTAGAGAGGGTAATCAAGTGAATGGGGAAAAAAAACAACCAAAAAAATGTGGTGACATGATGAGCAATTAAAGCCAAACAATAGAAAGATGTCAGTGCTACAGAAACAACTGACCAGATGTCACGGTGGGTGTCTCGATTTTTTTTTTTATTATTTTTTTATTTATTTTTTTTAATAATTTGCAAACTGACCTGTACAGGGTGTACCCCCACCTCTCGCCCTATGCCTTCTGGGATAGGCTCCAGCCCCCCGCGACCCTGAATTGGATAAGCAGAAGAACATGGATGGATGGATGGAAATTTTTTTAAACTTTAATTGTAAAAATCCATTTTATGTGAAATGTATAGCGAAAGAATATGGTGCCTGTAAAAAGAAGATGGTCAAAACATTGAATTAAAAAGCTTCTATGCAGAGAAATGGAGAGAAAAAACAGAAAATCATTCATACCCACAACCATCAGGCTTTTCAGTTCTCATACAAATAGCAGAAGAGCTAGGTCAGACATGAATTTCTCTCTGGGATCAATAAATTTCTTCTTATTCTTAAATGAGTCTAAACCAGAAAGATTGAGGTGATGGGGTTAAAGACAGCACAGTAACACCTCTTAAACCTCTGGAAGTGAACCTTCAGCCTGGGTTTGTTGCTAAGTCAAAAAAAATTTCAGCAGTGCCTTTTAATGCATTGTGCTTTGTTATGCTAATTCACTGCATTTTCCCAAAGCACACTGACTGCACTGTGCAGTCTAGGAGTCTGAAAGCATGCTTTTGGTTCTGTAAGGCTGTTGTAAGGCACAGCGTGGCTTTGTGCTGATGCTAACATCAGTAGCTAACATGACCACAAACTGATATAATGCTGATATTATGATTAACAGGTTCACCGTTTTAGTTTTATCGGTTAGCCTGCTAATGCTGTGGGATTAAGTCTTGCAGGTTTTTGGTCATAAGTTAAAGTATCAGCTGACTTTAGTGAAGTTTTTGGATCAAAGTCATTGAATTTCATTATGGAGTCAGAGTAGTGTTTGTACATAATTGTGCATCAATGTCTTTTAAAGTTGTGATGATTTTTTTTTTTTAATTGGATGAGGATAGACTTTGACCTACAAGTCACACACCAGAAGTTGTGGAAACGTGCATTAATGTTTGTGGGGAATTGTAAACCTCATGATGACGGCGGGGTGGAAAAAGTTGCATCCAAACTGGATCCATGGAAAGCTTGCGTGCCTTTTGTGCACTGGCCTAATTTTTAAGACTGTTTCATTGAAATATGTAATCTGGCTGTGGTCACATTTATCTTGGTATTGGGCTGAACATTTTTATTTTTTATTATTAAAAACCTCACAATTAAAGGGTTGCGCACCCTTGAAAACTGTGCTTGAAATTGACGTTTTTTTTCACTCTTTACCTAATTAGATTTCACAGTTACTGTAACGCGTTGTTTTTGGAAGGTAATCTGAGACACATAAGCGTACGACACTCACAGACACACTAAGGATTGAGACGAGCCGGTGTCATTAGCAGCCAGATCGAGAAGTTTGTTATCGCACTGATGGACTGAAGGGGCGTTTTATGTAAGGTGTTTTTCAATTTGCAGTGAGCTCATCACCAGCCTCCCTTTTCCATTATGTTAAGGACGTGTGTCTGTGTGTGCATGCATGTACGCGTTCTCATGCTGCCAGGTATCATGCACTGAACATGCCTTGTATGCATTCTTTGTGGGTTTGTGTTGAAATTGTGTGTGTGTGTGTGTGTGTGTGTGTGTGTGTGTGTGTGTGTGTGTGTGTGTGTGTGTGTGTGTGTGTGTGTGTGTGTGTGTGTGTGTGTGTTGGCAGCACGTCCTTGTTTGTCCAGGCAGATTCTTGGCTGGAATGGCATCCACATTTCCATGTGTGTGTTGGATATTTATGTATTGATTCAAATTCTTATGTGAACACTTGTCCTCTAAAATATGTGTGTGTATGTGTGTCAGTGTTTGTGTCCTCTCTTGTGTTTCATAAGCCATCCATATTTATGATCCAGCTCTTACATAAGCCCCAGATCTGGTTCAGTGTGTTTCTGGCAGAACAACTGAGAGGGAGAGGAGGAGGAGAGAAGAAGAAGAAGAAAGGTGAAAGTGGAATACAGACAGATTGAGGGTAGAAGAAAGAGAACTGGAACTTATAACAACTTTACCAAAAGACTGATGAATTGAAATTGGGCAAAGAGGACAAATTTAATACAGCACAGTTTTGAGTTTGGATTGACAAACGTTTGGACTCTTGTGCTCTGCGAGAAATTTTCATTATATTTAAACACTTAAATCCTGACAGGCTGTCATCCCTCAGTCAAACCTGTTTAGTGGAAGTTTCCATTCTAAACACAAACATAAGAAGCTCAAAAACAGTAACTACAGAATATAAGAAGTGCTAACAAAACTTGTGATCAGCATTATATTTAAGCATTTAAATAATAAAAAAAAATTGTTCTGTCATTCTTTCATTGATTATTTATTTTAAATCTGTGATTTATAGGTTTTTGTTTGTTTGTTTGTTTTAACAATATTAAAGCCTGACTTATTTAAAGCAGCAGAGAAACCCTTTGGAGAGTGACAGCTGTCGGCTGCTTTGCCTTCTGTAACTATCAGTCATGGTGACTTTGCGATTTAGCCACTGTCGGGCATGCCTTCGGTTAAAGACTATTGTTGGCTGCTGTTGGCCCATCTGTTGAAGTTCTTTTGCCAGATTGCTTTTTTTATGGGGTAGGAGTGGAAGGATGTTGCATTAATACCTCAGCCACACCTTAACGTGGACAAATACGTTTACCAGAACAAAAAGAGAACAGTGAAGAAATCAAAACAACCAAACTGTGCAGCACTGAGCCAGTAAAACTGGTATATGTTTTACTGGGAGGATCTGCATGTTTGGCTTGAGATTGCTGCAATCACCTAATAATTTAACAATTTATGACTGTGGCAGTTATAATTAATAGATGTGCAGCTCCATGTAGGAACATTTCTGAGAGCAGCCATCTAGAGCAGGCTCTAGATGGCTGGAAGAAACCTCTTAATGATAATGGGTGCTCTCAGTGTGGAAGCTTCTGATGTATTAGGTTATTTTAGTTATTTGAGATATCGAGCTGTAACAGTGAACCACTGTTTCACGCCATTTTCCCTGAGTCATAAAGTATTATAAAACACTCTGTTATACAACTCTTTCAGCTGTTGTGACTTTGCAGACACTGGATTTTTTTTTTTTCAAAATCCTCTCTGGCTTTGACCTTTATTAGCACAGTATTGCTACTAATTTGTGAAAGTAGCACCTGAAACTGCCCACCCCCCCACCCCCCACACGCACACACGCACACACACATGACATAAAGGAAGCAGCAGGATATTAATCACAAGATAGCGCCTTAGTTTTGCTGAAAGCAGCCGCAGCATTAAAGGTTAAGTGAATAACCCTTCAATCTCCTGACCTGCACAATATTAAGATGGTGGTGTTATTGTTGTGGTTCTTCACTCATTTACGTGCAACAGTCTGACACCAGTAGAGAATATTTAAAAAGCTGCTTTACCATCAAAGCCAGGCTGCAAAACAGCTGAAGATCTTTGAGAATTGCATTCACAATCTGTTTTACACTGTC
Organism: Amphilophus citrinellus; assembly: GCA_013435755.1. Lineage (NCBI taxonomy): Eukaryota > Metazoa > Chordata > Actinopteri > Cichliformes > Cichlidae > Amphilophus > Amphilophus citrinellus. The sequence goes on from JACBYM010000618.1 coordinate 6,814, forward strand.
ACAGTTTTAAACTTTTTTTTTTTTTAACATTATCTACATTGATGGTAATGTGTTTTTTTTGTTGTTGTTGTTTAACATGCAAGCTTACTGACAGCCACTTTTGGTAGTTTTGTTTTGTTTTTGTTTTTTTTGGTTTATTTGCAGTAGATCATTCATGCACTTATTGCGAAGTGCATGCTGGATTATTTTAAAGACTGTTGTATAGCAAGCTTCAGGTTGCTGCACTGTATGTTACATCTTTTTGTCTTTTGCATAGCCTCTTTAGTACAACAGAGTGTACAAGCATGAATTTTTTTTAGCAATGTTATTGTGACAGATGGAAATATAAGCTCCTAATACTCCAGATTTTATCTCTTGTATACAAGACTTCCTCTTTTGTTACACTTGAACTAACAAGTCACCAATCCTGTTCTTGTCTTCACCTTACAGACCAGTCCCACAGCGCCCCCTTCAGCTCCCAGAATGAAGCTCAGGGTGGCGACCCGGCTGTGTGGCAGTGCACCCCTCCCACATCTACCTCACCTTCGGCAGAGACGCCGGCTCACCCTCCCTCCACCCAGCCCGGGTCAAGACCCCACTCCAGGCCGGCAAGCCAAAGCCCCACTCCTCCCTCTGCCCTGACAGGAACCAAGAAGAGGAGCTCCAAACCTGCACACATGAGACGCAACATCAGGTACAGAAACCATCGGCTAAACTCCGGTCTCAGTCCCGGTTCAAACAGATGCAACAACATCCGTAACAAGAAGTTCAAGCAACTCAAAGAAACTTATTTCTACGTGTATCGTTTCCTCTCTAAGCTGCGATCGTCATCATTTGAAGGGCTTTTTCATGGCAAACAAAAAAAAAAAATCTGTACTAACTGTCCTTGGCCCACTGGTGCTGATGTCTAGATTAACAGAGCAGCAAAGTGTGATTTGAAGATTAAGTAATACAAACACATATCACCGAAATACACTTCAGTATTCATTTTCTGATGACTCATGAATGGACACATCCACCCTCATGCAACATCCTCCACCATTTTCCTTTTTTTTTTTTCTTTTTCTTTTTAAGGCCAGCATACATGTGTGAAACCGCAATGAAGACAGATGTTCAGATATCAGACAGACTCTGGGATTGCTTACATTACACTCACACCATTTTAAATCAGATTTTAAAAAATGAGTCTGAGTTATTGCTTGCCAAACAGTAACCAGTCAACCTTGAGATAAAAGGAATTACTACACAATCCCATGAGTATGTAGCTGCTGAAGGGCAAACCAACATTCACTCTGCTTATTCAACTCTTACTGTATTCCTTTAACACCCACTGCTGGCTGAATAATGAGATTTGTCCTATCTCTGCTGTATATATGTTTTTTCTCTTCTTCTACTCTTCCTTCATCTCAGATTTCAGTCTCATTTTGAAAGTACGTAAATGTTTTTTTTAGTTGAACTCTATCACCGATTATGCTCAGTCTGCAGTTTTATTGCTCCAGGCTGCCAATAAACATGATAACCCAACCCCAAATATGCTGTTGCCTTTACATAACGGCCTATTTAAAATAATGTCAAACATATGTCATGGATGCAAGCTCTGGGTTTTATTCCCTGCCTTTAGATACATATGATATATTTAACTATTTGTGTAAATAAGAAGTGTAGGGCATGTAGGATTCAAAAACAAGCTTAGCACCTATGGATAATGTCAGCAAACACTTTATGCATTCATTTGAAGTCATGTTTCTATCTGCCAGCCTAATTAGTCAGTTACACTTGTGGTCAAAAGTTTACAGGGATGAGCCAAATGCCTTATGAAGAAAGACTTTGTACTCAGGCGAGACAAAGATTGAGCTGTTTATATTCAATGACAAAGAGGTATGTTTAGAGGAGTAAAGCTGAGGCTTTCAAACCTAATAACACTGCACCAGCTGTCAAGCATGGTAGTGGTAGCATCATGCTCTGGGGCTGTGTTGCCTGACAGTGGTACTGGTGCATTACACACAGTGGATGGAATAATGGAGGAGGAGGACTGCCTCCAAATTCTTCAGCTTCACCTCAAATCAACAGCTGCATGTTTGAAACTTGTACAGTTTGTTGTTCCAACACACCTCAAAGCTGGTTTTGAATGGATAAAGCAGGCTAACATTAAGTTTCTGGAATGACCTTCCCAAAGTCCTGACCTCAACCCTATTGAAATTTTGTGGAGTACACTTGAAAGCAAGGTCCATGCCGGGAAACCAATTGAATTAATTAAAATTCTGCCAAGAAGAGTCATCAGATATCGAGCCAGAATTATGCCAGAAGCTTTCTGATGGCTACCAAAAGCATCTGGTTGAGGTGCAACTTGCTGATATGTTGCCATTTGGTGCTAGTAGGTACTGCACAAACTCTTTATCTTGTATTCACATACTCTTTTTGGCGCTGTAGATGTGAAGGACACAACCATAGTCTATGTGGCTAACATGCTAGCAAATATTTTCAAAGTGCAATGAGCAACGTTAATATTTGTCTGTGTAGATTCTCAGTCATCCAGGTCATAGTAGTCTCTAAGAGAACGTTAATATTTATTTGAAGAATGTTTCTGTCATTCTGAAAAATAATTTAAATGTTAACCCTTCTTTTTAAGCCAACTTTGCCATTTTGCTCTTGCGGGCAGTGCAAATTGGGTTCCTTGAACATCAGGAAACAAAACAAGTGGGGCTGCCGAGCAGTAATTGCTCCACCAAAGCAAAACAAAGCACTTAAAATGCTAAAGTCTTTGATAATTCTCTGCAGCTTTTCAGCTGAGTCATATAAATTAATTCACAATGCATAGCTCACTTGGTTCCGATTTATTATTTATTAAATGCTGACTAATGCAGATTTAATGAAAGCAATGCTCGATGTGACCGTCATAATTAGGCTCCCCCGAGGATTCCTATGTGAGAAGAATGATTCATCAGCATTTGAATGCGTGTACAGTGTAAACACAGCATTTAATAAGTATAGTGACAGTTGGTACAATTATAAAACTATACTAAGAGCAAAATGATTTGTTACTGTGTTTACATAGGAAGTTACTGAGGGATCATCAGTTGGAGGCAGTGACCAAAGCGGCCCAGCAGGAGGAGCTGGAGAGAAGGCGACGTCTGGAGCAGCAGAGAAAACAGGATTTCCCCGTACCGCTGCCGCCTGAATACACAACTGGTGAGAGCGTGTACACAAACATACAAACACTGTTCCCAGAAAAACCCGCCGGTCCAGCAAACGATAGCTGCCGGACCAGCGGCTGCATTGTGTCCACGTACCAAAGAACTAGCTCTCTTTCGCTTTCTTTTTACTCATCTCCTCAGTACTTCCCAAACCTATTTCTCTCTCTCCATCCCTCGTTTGTCTCCCAGCCTTCTTCCTATACTAACTTCATTTGCTTTCCCTTTCTTCAGGCGATGTGACAACTTGTGCGTCGTCATCGGCGCCGTCAGTGGCATCGCAGCAAGAAGTGAAGTCAAGCAGACAGGATGTGATCTGTGTGGACTCCAGCAGCACGGGCATCAGTGAGGACGACAGCAAGGCCAACACACCCGCCTCTGCTACAGCACAACACACAAACAAAACAGGTGAGAAGGAAGACATCTCAAGGGGGCAACTAAAAGAATGGCAAGCAAAGCAACAATGTTTTGGAGCAACTTAAACTGGCAGTTTGGTTCAGTATGAGCAAAAAAAACCAGAAACAGGATGTTTGTCTGGTTCCAACTTCTTTTTTTTATGATTGAAGAATCACTACTTGGGTGACTGTGGCAGGCTACAGGGTCCTCAGTGGATTATTTAATTGGGTTGTCTTATTTATGCAGAATGAAGTATTGTCCATTTACGCCATTAGGCATTGCACAATTGCTCTCATGACTTATGTAAAAGTGATTCATCTGTTCTATTCAAACATGTAGGTCTCACATCAGAGTGACTGTCCCACTGTTGGATTTGTTAGCACTGAAGGCATCAGCAAGGCTGTATAATGCAGAATTATAAAGCTATAAAACATTTTACTGTAGTGTTGAGAAACAATGGAGCCACAGTGTGCAACTTCTCTTTTTGTTTACAGCATACTGCTGAAGTTAAATCTTGTTTCTAAAGGGAGGTGAGCCGTTTGCATTCAGACTGTGAGGCTTTTTCAGCCGTCCAGGCCGACCACAGACCAGAAAACCGTCCAGCTGGTGCAATTTGAGTGACCCATCAAAGGGAAATATCTCACAAATGTTGCAGTTTGACGTTGTCTGGTGGAAGCCTCACATCTCATCAGTCTTTCAAAGATTAAGCAAAGCAGCCTCAATAGCCTCATGACAGCCATGTGTTTATTAAATTACACACTCGGTTTCAAAATGCTTTCTGAGCCCAGGGGTCTGGAAAGCTGACGCAGGAAAAGACCCAACAGATTGAATTTCCAGGAAAACAAAACAAAAAGATGGAGGATTGGAAGACATTCCAAATTTGAATGTTGAATGAGGTTTTTACTCCAACCCCCCCCCCCCCCCCCCACAACTCAGCACATATCTGGGTCTGTATTCATCTGCAAGGAACGATGAATGACCAGAAACTGCAGGAAGTCATACTGGTTCTCTTTTGTGACTTCAGTACTAGTTTTCACCCTCACAGCTGTCTCAGTAGAACCACTGCAGAGGAAGCTTCCCATTATTTCAAATGAAAACTTGCTGATTACTAGACTTTGGATAAAAAAGTAAATCCTTCTAGGGAGGATCTTTTTTTTTTTTTTTTTAAACATTTAAACTCAATTACTGAGAGTCTCCCAGCGCTAATTTAAACAACTGTGTGTGTGTGTGTGTTATAAAAGTGCAGGGTGTTTCGTAGATTAGCTGCCATGTGCATCAGAATATTTAGAACCTTCAGAGGGTACATCATGTACTGTTCCCTTATTGCCCAAGTGCACTCACACACACATACACGCACTCACACACACATACACACACACACATACATATTCACACTCACAAACACACAGAAACCCACTCAGACTCAAGGATAAACAGACACACACACAGTTTGATGTAAACACACACATTTCAGTGTCAGGTTAGAAGACAAAGGCGAACTGCAGACTGGACACACACACACACCTGCAACACAAACAAATGAGGAAGCGAGAGTGAGATTTCGAGAGAGATAGCCGCGATAAACAGAGATGGCAATATGTAGATTTGAAAGCTGAGAAAGACAAAAACAAAGGAAAGAAAAAAGGTAAATGAAAGGGAGAGAGGGGAAGGGAGATGAAAGGAGTGTGTGTGTGTGTGCGTGTGTGCATGCGCGCGCTGGGGTGAGGTGGGGGCAGATCAGAGTGGGTCTGTGGAGCAATAAAGCTGGCTAATCCTGGTTATGAGCCAGAACACACATACGCGCTCACATAACAAACGCAGACACACATACACACTTTCACCACAGTGGCACAGTGACATTTCTAGTTTGGGTTGCATAACCAGTCTCCCCCTCCACTCTAATCCTACTTGTATAACCAGCCATTCACTGCAGTTATATAAGCTCTCTCTCTCTCTCTCTCCCTCTCTCTCCTCCCTCTCCTCATCTCTCTCCTCTCTCCTCTCTCTCGCTCTCTCCCTCTCTCTCTCTCTCTCTCCATCTCTCTCTCTCTCTCTCTCTCCTCTCTCTCTCTCTCTCTCCTCTCTCCTCTCTCTCCTCTCTCTCCTCTCTCATCTCTCTCCCTCTCCCTCATCTCAACTCTCTCTCTCGTCTCTCGCTCTCTCTCTCTCTCCTCGCTCCTCTCTCTCCTCTCTCTCGCTCTCACATCTCTCCTCTCTCTCGTCTCGCCTCCATCTCTCTCATCTCGCTCCATCACTCCTCTCTCTCTCTCTCTCACACACACACACACTAAAATACATTAACACCACACCACCTCTTCCCGTTGTGCCCTCACAGGCCTGCCAAGCTTGTGTAACCATTCACCACTTGATACCACGGACAATGAATTCAGTTTTATCGATATGGATTTCAGTCTTTCCGCCCAAACGCGCGCGCCACAGAATAACCTTCACATTTGTTGCCGTATCGCACAAATTACGACCATGCACCCACACGACCTAACGTGAATGCAATGAAGCCCCAAAAAAAATCTCTGCAACTCGTGCTCCTCCAAGGCCTGTTATTCACATTCTGTGTGCTCAGAAACAAATGCCCCTACTCACCACAAAAACAGCATGAAATGCTTTCCACTATTTCTTAAAATACTTTTTATTTAGTCTGACAGAATTAACATTATATATATATATATATATATATATATATATATATATATATATATTTGATAACTGCTCCATTATGACTTAATTGTTGTGTTTGTGAAAGTGGTTTTGGATTGTTACGCTGAAGTCTGGAGAAGGTGAAACGCCTCGTTATGCCTGGAGTCGGTTTTAGTATATTGTCCTTGCTCACATGGCTGATTTAATATACGTCATTAGACTCACGGCATGCATTGTGTGTGCATGTGTGTGTGTGTGGTTTGGTGGGTAGGCCTTAGACCTTCAGCTGCAAATGTTCATATACTTTCTGTATACAGCTTTCAGTCTGAGATGACAGTTTGTTTTTAAGTTAGATGGAGAAAAGCGGGTTGCGTGTTTTTTTTTCCATCTCTTTAACCCTCCTGTCTCTCTCCGGTCTGTGCAGATGTCATAGATCTGAGTTCTGGTGAGGACGAGTCCATCGTCCATGTTAGCAGCGAGTCCACCGTTGAGGAAGAAGACAGCGAGCCAAGCGGTGGCCACATCAACGACACCCTCAAACCAACCAGACGCCCACGGCAGGGTGCTGGTCAACCTGAACCATCCAGCTGCAGAGGAGGACATCTTCCTGTTAGTCTCAGCTGGCGAGAGCAGTGAAACCTCAATCAGGTATTAATACAGGAGCGCCTCTCATAATTTTATGAAAATACCAAAAAAAAAGGGAATTTTTTTTTTTATTCCAATCATGGTTGTGTCCAAATGTCCTTAGATGTGAGTTTTTCTGATGTCCCATAAATTCATACTGTGACTATTCTTGATCCCGGAGCTTGACTCTCCTGCTTTTCTTGCCGCCTCCTCCTCAGATCGGTGGGATCCGCTTCCTGTACGATAACCTGGTGGAGTCAGTGGAGTGCTTCAGCAGCAGCAGTGGATTCGGCTGTATCCTGGCCCACAGCATGGGCCTGGGCAAAACGCTGCAGGTCATCTCCTCATTGACGGTCCTCTTCAACACACCCAGGCTCACACCGTGCTCGCCATCGTACCTGTAAGAACCTGTGGATTTTATCTTAGTGTAGCAGAACACAAAAAAGCATTCAACCAAGGTTCAGCTGTAAAAAAATAAAAATCAGAGTTCAAAAATATAAAGAGGAATAATACAATAAGTGCTTGGACACGTCTTGCCTGCGATCTTTCTAGTTATGAAAAAGAAAGTGAGTAAAAATTGTTATCTCAAAGTTCTAATATCTTAAAATGATGTTGAACTAAAAGTAAAAATTTAAATGTAGGTACAACAATAATAAACATAAAATACAATTTGCTGCCATTTGCAACGCTGTAAACATGTGTTTAGCATTTTTGGTTATTGTCTGGAGTAAAGTCATCTAAGTTGGAGCTGTTACTCTCACACTTCAGTAATAAGACAATGGACAGAATTCATATGGAACAAGATGACAAATATATGAGAAGATCTGGTTATTTTGTCCAGGTGAACACGCTGCAGAACTGGCTGTCAGAGTTCAACGTGTGGGTCCCACCCCCAGAGGCTTTACCTCCAGACACCGAATCCCGCAGCGGTCACGCCACGCACATTTAGGTTCACATCCTCACGATGAACACAAGTGAGTAACAAACCAAGTGCTTTTTCTTTTAACCTAATCCTTTCTAAAGCCCTGAGTACTTTTACACAACCACCTCTTTATTATCTTTGCTCCATTACACTGGATAGAAAGAACATTGATTAAATGGTTAAATAATTATTGACGAAGAACAAAAATAAATAATCCTGCAGGTTCTCGTGTCTCACACAGACAGTGGAGTCAAAGCAGCCAGGAAATGTTTCATTTATCTGTGTTTTACAAAAGACCTAAGCTGACCTTCCTGTCAGCCTCCATGCTTAAATCCCCATCTGGCTCGTCCTTCTCCCTCTCTCAGTATCTTCCATCGCAACATCTGCTGGATTTCTGCTGGAAAGATTTTCTGATTCTCGTGTGTGTGTGTGTGTGTGTGTGTGTGTGTGTGTGTTGTGTGGTGTGTGTGTGTGTGTGTGTGGTGTGTGTGTGTGTGTGTGTGTGTGAAAGTCTGAAAATGACAGAATAATTTTAATATATTTTTTTGTTTTTAATATAATCTGATATTATTACAGGTTTTCTTCCCTTGTTTGCCTCATTTTCCTTTGCCTTTAGTCACCAACATCTGCATAAGCTTTTTCACCGGTTCACCTTCAAGGGGTCTTACAAATCGCATTTAAGCTCAAAGAAAACAATTGCCTGCAGCTTTCGTTTTTTTATTGAACTGTAATGAATGTTTATCGTTTTTAGGAAAAACACTTTTACTTTCTGAGTGGCTGCAGGGGAAAAAAAGTGAAAATGATTTCTCAGGGTTAGTCACGCGAGATAATAACTGTCGTCTTAACTATTGAGAAAACAACAAGGTGGTAACCAACCTTCTCCTTTCCCGTGATATCCAGGAACACAACAGCCAGGGCCAAGTGTGGAGGACTGGGCTCGGGATGGGGGGCGTGCTGCTGATGGGCCTACGAGATGTACCCCGCCTTTTGTCGCTGAAGAAGAGCTTTGTGGCTGGAAGGAAAAAGAAGAGCAAGGAAAGCAGCAGACCTGTCGTCATTGACCTGGATGAAGAGGACAGGCAGCAAGAGCTACTAAAAGGTTGGAGAGGACTCGGAAAGATGATAAAGTTGCAGGGGATGAAAAAGGGGGACAGGGAGAGGAGACCACGGATAGAGAAGTGAAGGAGGATAAAGAAGAAAAAGTAGAAATGGAAAGAGCAGAAATCTCATGTCACGTTGCAGGAACCAGCTGGATAGCAAAATTTCATTACAAATGAATCGGGCGGTGAATATCACTTGTTCTCTCAGGTATCGAGGAAGGCTTTGGCTCGGCCCGGTCCAGATGTGGTAATCTGCGACGAAGGACATCGCATCAAGAAGCTGCCACGCCAGCATGTCGCAGGCGCTAAAGAACATCCCGAACCAGACGCCGTGTGGTCCTCACCGGCTATCCGCTCCAGAACAACCTGATTGAATACTGGTGCATGGTCGACTTTGTCCGACCCGATTTCTAGGTGCGGAGCAAGAATCTTGCTTCATTTCAGAAGATATGCATTAGCAGTTAATGTTATAAACCGCAGCTTTCACAACCCATACACGTTTCAGGTACGCGGCAGGAATTCAGCAACATGTTTGAGCGTCCCATTCTGAACGGGCAGTGTGTGGACAGCACGCCTCAGGATATCCAGCTGATGAGGTACAGGAGCCACGTCCTGCACAGCCTGCTGGAGGGCTTTGTACAGAGGTAAGAGGCAAAGCGCAGTCACCCTTAAATTAAACCTGTCAACACTGGCTCAATTTTAATACGGTTTTGCGAATATTGATTGTAATTTGTCTTAATCCAGACGAGGCCATGATGTCCTGAAGGACCAGCTGCCTTCCAAGGAGGAGCATGTGATTTTTAGTGCGTCTGTCTCCCCTGCAGAGGGCGCTCTACACAGAGTTCATGAACCGCTTCAGAGAGGCAGGAACAACGGGTTGGCTCAGCCTCAACCCGCTGAAAGCATTTTGTGTCTGCTGCAAGGTGAGGAGTGTGAGCATGCATCTGGATTTCTAACGTAAACTTATGAAGTTGAGTTTCACACCAGCGATGATAATTAAATTTCTATAAATTAATGTTATTCTTCAGATCTGGAACCATCCAGACGTGCTGTACGAGGCTCTGCAGAAGGAAAACCTGGCAAGTGACCAGGATTTAGACCTTGATGACATCACCTCTTCGGGACGATGTTCAGCTGCACCCAATCAAAGCCACAGAACCTGGACAATCCAACCCCGTCGGCAGCCTGAGTATTAACCAGCTACAAGAGAAAGCCAATCAGGTCATCACATACGAATGGGTATGTTGGAAGACTTAAGTCAAGAGAGCAATCATATGAAAGTCAACAACTGCTTTACATGATGCTGATGCATTAAATCGCACATACACACATGTGGGCATTTAGAACTCAGCCATACTTTTTGTATGTAACCTCACTTCTTCAAAATCTGTGAAAACCGCTTATATAGGAACAACCTCTAAAGCTGATCTGTGAGCAGTTTCTCAGTCTATCTTCTCACATGGCCAGGCAAAGGATATCATGAACGACTACAAGCCTGGCCTCCTGGAGAACTCCGCAAAGATGGTTTTGCTCTTCCATCTGATAGAGGAGAGTGTCAGGAAGGGAGACAAACTCCTTGTCTTCAGGTAAAAGATGCACGAAGCGCTAAGATCCAGATTGTTTTTGATTAGAAAGGAAGAAAACTAAAAAGGGGGAGAAAAAGATTTAAGAATCTTCCACTGTAGGCTTTTCTCAGCCTTACTTTCTGATTAAGTAGTATTTAATTATTTACACTCATGCACAATGGATCAAATTTCTTATTCCCCCTCTGTCTGCCTCCCTGCAGTCAGAGTTTATCCACGCTGACCGTGATCGAGGATTTTTTGGCTAAGAGACAGTTGCCTCCATCACCCAGTGCACCCAGAGGCAGACCCAACCAAAACTGGGTCCGCAACCTCAACTATTACAGTAAGTGATCGGGGGGGGGGGTTCCTATACTGTAAAGCAGTATAAAACAGATATAGCTCAGGGAGGTAATATGAATTTTCTGTACATTGCAGTCACTGCAAACTGAGCCGCTAATGGGGAAACTGACTGCAGTGATTTCGGTGCTACTATTCTCATTGACTTGCCATGAGTGCTGCCACCTGCTGGTGTTTTTTAATAACAGCTAGATGTTGATTTATAATTTTCTGCAAGCCAGCGTTAGCATTCACAATTGTTGTAGTTGTGGTGTTCATCTATATAATGGATTTGTTTTTAATTCTTTATATTTTATGAAGCCATTTCTAATAGCGTTTCTAAATATTGTATGTATTTGTTGTGTGATCTTGTGAAGGGCTGGATGGAAGCACAACAGCCTCAGAGAGAGAGAGACTGATAAACCAGTTCAATGACCCCTCCAACACCTCTGCATGGGTTTTTCTGCTCTCAACCAGGTAACACACTCTCCACACCAATTATATTAATGCCTAAGGCCATAATCTTAAAACAACTACTAATCATCATATTGCTGTCCTGTCTGGGCCTCAGGGCTGGTTGTCTCGGTGTGAACCTGATTGGGGCAAACCGTGTGGTGGTTTTTGATGCCTCCTGGAACCCGTGCCACGATGCCCAGGCCGTGTGCCGCGTCTACCGCTATGGGCAGAGGAAGCCGTGTCACATCTACCGGCTGGTGTGCGACTTCACACTGGAGAAGAAGATCTACGACCGCCAGATCTCCAAACAGGGCATGTCTGGTGAGTTGGATACATGTGAAAACACTGCAGAGTTACAACAGTGCAGTGAAATAACTGTCTATGACCGCTCCTAAAATATGTGCATGTTAACCCTTCAGTGGCATGAATTGCATTATTCAGATATTTTCTGTATAACATACTGTATTTTTAACCAGAAATAACTAAAATAGGAAAAATTGAGGAAAAACTGACATTTAGATTGTATTCAGCCCCAGCCATCCTCGCTTTTCAGTTCCCTCAGATGACAGCTGTGTCGAACATCTGTCAGTATTCAAATTCAGCGAAATCCCACCTAGTGCAGATTCCTCTGTGTGAACAGAACCCCTGAAACTAAACAATAAGTTCTGACGTAAAGTCGGAGCTCTTCTCCCAAGAGGCTCTTGTCTGACAGTGTGAAGTGTCTCAAGTGTTTCCTGTAAGCTTTGTCTGCTGTGATGGATACTTTGAGGCCGCTGGAATTCAGGCATTTCTATCTAGCTTTTTAGGGGTTTGCCTCCATATGTTCTTAGATCCTCCTTTTTTAAAACATACAATTAATTTAAACTCAGCATCTTAGTTTTTCTGTTTGGTTTTCCTTCTATCTGTCAGACCGTGTTGTGGATGACCTGAACCCCGTGCTGACCTTCACCAGGAGAGAAGTTGAGTCTCTTCTTCATTTTGTGGAAGAGGAACCAGACCCCTCTAGCATCCACCTGCAGCCCCACGACAGCATGGAGAGCGTCCTCAGAAGGGTCTGCATCTTTATCCCCACCTCATTACAAAGGTATGAGGAAATGTGTTCTCTCCGTATGCCCTCTAGAGGTGATTAGAAAAAGAACATGGGCTTTCCTGCCTTCCAGGCTGTAGTTTTAGCATTTTCACTGCGGTTTTGTGAAGATAAAAAAAAAAATTTCTACAGACAGAAATCTTCCTTAGTAAGCTTTTCCAGGCATGTTTTAGAGTTCTCTGCTAATTTAATAAGCCGCTAGCTGCCATTACAACAGAATGACATCGTCAAATGTGTCCGTAATTGCCATTTAAATCCATTTTTGGAATACAGTTATAGATGGGAATTACACCAAGGAGTTACAATTACGCTTTACATTTAAAATGCTCTTTTGAATCGCTTGCGAGGTTCTGGTGCTTTAAGAGGTGATGAGTCACCACATAATTAAACCTGATGTGGCTTGCAGGATTTTTTTTTTAGTTTTTTTTTTTAGCTGGCATTGAAAGGCAAAGAAGCTCCTAGTTGGCACTCTCATAGATTGTATTGTAGTGAATTGGTAAAAATATCAGTCTAAAAGCTAGGATGAGGGCATTGTAAGCAAGGTAATCATGTGTACTTGGAGCAGAACACTGATCACCTTTCCATCTCCTCCTTTCCAGCAACCATTTCCCCACGAGTCCCTGCTGATAGACCGCAGGGAGCTGAAGCTGAGCAATGCAGAGAAGAAAAGCTGCAAAGAAGGGCTACGAAGATGAAAAGAGGGCCTCAGTGCCATACACCCGCCCTTCCTATGCTCACTACTACCCCGCCAGTGACCAGAGCCTTACCAACATCCCTGCCTTCAGCCAGAGAAACTGGTTAGTTATTTACTGCTGTAAAGCCAACATGCTAACAGGCTACAGTAAATACAGTTCTTAAATTATCTCTAAATCTTATTTACGTTGTTGAGCATTTGTCACAGGTAAATCTTCTTAAAAAATAAAGGCAAGTCATAAATTAAGAGTAAAAAAAATAATCTCTTTATCCAGGCGCCCTCCCACTGAGGAGAAGCCGGTGGCCAGTGTCAGGCCAGTCCAGTCAACTCCAGTTCCTATGATGCCCCGCCAGGTGTCCACAGGCTCTGCCCCAGGCACTGACTCTTCTAAATCCAGCCTCGGAGGCTTCCCTGTCAACTGCCTGCAAAAAGCTGGGGTGTTTGTACAGAAAATTGTCACCACTACTGGTACGCAAATTGTCCACGCATTCCATTTTATCATCATCTTTTCTGTCAGTAATAGTGATTAATATTTTGAGATGGTCTTAAACTTGAATCATCTTTTTTGGTCACTTTATAGACATAGTAATTCCAGGCACCAACAGCTCAACAGATGTCCAGGCCAGGATCACCGCTGGAGAGAGTATCCATGTCATCAGGGGCACAAAAGGTATAATACCACTTTATTATACCTCGAAATTATTTTGTGTGGTGGCCAAAAAAATGCAGCTATTTGTGTGCTTGTTCCAGCTTCTCAAATCTGAGAAGTTACTGTTTTTCTTTGTCTTACTGAAAATTAAAAAAAAAAAAAATTGTATTTGTGTTATTAGTCAGGCAAAAACATGTAATAAATAAAAAAAAAAAAGAAAAAATCAAAACATCGCTCTTTATTCTGATTAAAGAGCTTGAACTTCATTTAAATCAACTCCTTGATGTATTAACCTTTTTATTTGCCTTTGGCTTTTATAGGGACTTACATCAGGACATCTGATGGCCGAATCTTTGCCATCAGAGCAGCTAATAAGGCCAAGACAGTGGAGGAGAGTTCAACAGCACCACCCAAAGGTAAGATGATTTACTTACAAGTACTCCTCCAAAACATGGAAGCCTAGTTATTTACATGCCACCTCAGAAATATAGCACTGTGATATTACTGACTGACTTTAGCATTTTTTCAGTAAACTGAGCCTGTGTTGATGCTTGAATTCTTCTCCTAAAGCTTAAATCCAATCTTTCTTTTCTTCTCAGGCTCGCAAGCACCCCCTCCAGAGGCTTCCACTCATGTCAGTAATGGTTGCCTATCACCCAAGACCGTGCCCCGCCCTCTTTCACCTGACAGCCCAGAGATCATTAACGAGTTGCAGCGCTACACGAGCGGTACAGGAGCGAGTGCTGCAGCGGGCTCCGGCCTTCAGCCGGCAGAGAGCGATGTGGTTCAGACCAGTGGGAGCAGTGTGGCAAGTGGAAATTTGTGTCACCATGATGCCTCTGTGACTAATGTAATTCAGCCCAACATGGATGCCACTGCCGCCCAAGACCTGAGAACAGGCTCCAAGCGTAAAGCCTCTACCCCCTCCCTGGATGAGCGGGCCAGTAAGCAGCCTTCTGCCAGCAAGCACTCCTCAGCCCCCCTGGCCTCGCAGGGCTTCCCCTTCACTGGGGGCTATGGCCTCCCTCCAATGGGTCTAAACTCTGCCATGCTGGGTGGTTCGATGGGGCATCCACTCTTCATGGGGGCAGGCTCACATTACTTCCCCCACCCCACACTCAGCTGAGCGACGCTAGTTACGTGTACCCAGATCGGCATGGGTGGAACATGGGTGGAGCCGGCACTATTCCCACTTCCTCTCCCGCCTCTTCATCGACAACAACCACCGCTTCTGCTGTCTCCTCTTCCTCCTCAACATCATCATGCTCTGCATCAGTCAAAGCTGCCAGTTCACTTTCAGGAGCCTTGCCACCATTCATGCTGAGCTCCAACATGGCTAGTATGGCTGGGATGCTCCCACCGGGCTTCCCCCTGTCCTATAGTCCATCTCTGGCAAGCCTTTACACTAGCTCAATGCTCCCTGGAGGGGTGCAGGCCCAGCTGCTACTCCTGGCCCAGCTGGAGCCAGTTTCTTGTCCCAGTATCCTCCTACCGCTGCATCCAGCTCCTCCTCATCTTCCCATCTTCCTTCTCCCCCTCAGCTCGATCTGAGGGCCAGCGAGGCCTGGTTCTGGTGAACAGCGGGAATGTCAGCAGCATCAGCAGCTCAGATGATGATGATGATGTAATTGAGGTGAGGGGACAGTGACAGAAGAATGATGTGGTTTCTTGAGAATGCTTTCAGAAATTGTAATAGTCATCAAAAAAGGATGACACCCTATTTGCCAGGATGCAGCTTTCCAAGAGTCAAGGCCAAAAAAAAAAAGAAATTAAATGGAAAAACAATGACAGACATTTAAGATATTGCTAAGTGAGCCCCTGCTGAAGTGTTTCCTCTGATCATCTCTACTTGCCTTGAAGAAATGGTCTGAATGAGGATTTAACAGAGACTGGAGTGATAATCGTGATGCTGAATATCAGAAAATGAATCCGTGAAAGGCTTAAAAACCCTCCAGAAGCAAGGAGAAAATGAAAATCCGAGGACTCTGGGCTTCCAATTTTTTTTTTTTTTTGTCCAATGCCGGCATTAAAATGCGTATCACTGGACTGAGTACTGCTGAGTATGGGCCTGTAGTGAACACAAATGGCCACTAGTTGTACTGTTAACTTTTAGAGATTCTAGTTCTGAAGCTTTGCTAAATGTTGAGACTTTTTGCTTTCAGCTAATTAAAAAAGATGAGGTGGAGTCACTTAACAAAGCAGGTTTGCCAATTACATTAGCTGGTAGCACAATTTATTTTGCAACTGAAATGGTATTGTCTGTCACTTGTTGCTACTGAATATTTCTTAAAACAGCAAAAAGAAATGGTTACATCACCCCGAACTTGGAGAGCTTTTTTGACTGAACTTAAAATAACTCACTGCCAGGACAGGTGTATTGTAAGAGTTTGTTCTTGAAGGAAAACAGAAAAGAAATGGGATCATATTGGAATACTGAAGAAACAGTTATGCTCTGAGGATGAGGTTAAAGATATTTACTGAAACTTTAAAACTCTAATGAAAGAATGTATGCTTAATCAAATGCCTTTACAACCAGGCCTTTTTGAAAAGACTCCTTCTATTTAGGCATCAGATGTGGGAAGATCTGATTTTATTGTATTTTTTTCCTTTTTTGTGCGTGTATTTTATATTTATGTAATCTCTGATTGCCTAAAAAAAGACAGCCAGGTGAAAATGAGGAGAAAAAAAAAACTGTGTCCTAGTGAGGTGTCCTCCTTGTAGCGGAGAAACAACCAACAGAAAATGCCTTTTTGCCGCCATCTTTCTGAATGTTAACTGTGAAAGAGGGGAGGTAAAGGGAGACAGACAGTCACCGTGGCTCTCTGAATCTCACCCACAGTCTTACTGTAGCCTAGTGAAAAATGATGCAAAACACTCACTCAAGCCTATATATGTGTTTGTACAACCCCAGAGGAACTGAGCTTGCAACCTGGACTTTTGGTTACGCTCGTGTAATTACTGTGTTTGTATCTGCGTGTTGTGTTTTTAAGGGTTGCAAAAGGAATCATTTAAAAAAAATAGAAGAAAAAAGAAAATAGAAACTCGTGTTACTCGGTTCGTTAACGTGTTCTGAGTCAGATTTCAATTCTGCTCTGCTGTTTTTCATTTTTCTTTCTCTGTTTCATCTCGTTTTCTGAACAGAGGTCAATGTGAAACCAAACCTTTTTTTTTTTTTTTTTTTTTTTTTTTAGGAGAGATGATGTAGCTTTGCCTAAAAAAAAAAAAAAAAAAAAAGAAAAGAAAAAGAAAAAAAAAAAAAGCAAACAGCACATCAGAAGCACATCAGGAACCTCCGTCAAAGAGGATTGTGTCTTAAGAGACCAAATAATGTCGAGCAGATTTAAAATCCACCGCAGCCACGCGCTCTGCGGCAGCCTCACAGCTACAGGTTGAGAAGTACATATCCATCTCTGCACTATAAAAAGATGCCAGTCTGTGTTTGGCTGGATGAAAGCTGGAAAAGCTTTGCTGTGTGACCAAGTTCCCTTTTAAATTTGCTGTAACTGGAGCTTGACTGATATAGGCCGATATTAGCTTTTTGCCGATATTTCGGTATTGGCATTTATAATGGATGATAAATGGAAAGTTTAAAAACGTAAATAAGAGATAGGAGAAATGCACTTCAGCGACGTTATGAGTGTTGATGTTGCACAGTTTGTATATCAGATGACAAGTAATCCAGAACTTGTTGTGACAATAAAACAAGATAAACTACACTATCAAATTTTAGTGAGGACTCATAATAACTACAAAATAACAAATGTTAGGGAAATCTGTTTATATCTGAAAGAAAAAAATATCAGCTCATATACCAGATTTTTAGACTCACCAAATATTGGTATCGGTATTGGTCTTAAAAATCCTGTCTCGTCAGGCTCTAGATGTAAACCATCGATCTGCTGTTCCAGCTGATCACACAGAGTGGTCTGCACCCCCCACAACCACCCACCCCCGGTCCTAAACAGCTGCAGGAAGAGCTTTAAAAGCCGCCGGCTCTTTTGTTAAAGATGAAACATCGTCAAGTTAAGGCTCAGCATCACTTGTCCTTTTTTTTTTTCTTCCATGTATTTGTTCTTCATACTGAAACTGTAAGTTTACTTGTGTTTCATTTTTTGCTCTCTACAATGTTTGAATTTACCAAATTAATTTATTTATGACAGTTCATATTTATTCATTTGTATTTTTTATTTTTGTACAATGTCTTTTTGGCTTCCATTTGTCTCATGATCTTGTTTTACGGTCATATTAGTATTGTTACTACAGATTTTGTTTTTTAAAGAACTAATGATAAGCCAGTCTGACCCAACACATGTGAAACTGTGCAGAACTTTCATGTGGACCAACTCCTTAGTGTGTTATTAAGCGCATTAATATCCAGGATAGCATAGGCCAAATACCATATCTGATAACTGATAAGCTGTTTATAACGAGAAACCAAAAAAAATGGCACCAGGGATATTTAGCAACTGCGCAGTGTTGAAATATTTCCTATTTATGAGCTCAGATAATAACAAATATAAGTATTAAATCTGAGCAATATGAGCCGTTTGTGTGCATGTTAGCACAATCACAGGTAATGGGTCAGAAACTGAGGCAGCCCAGCACACTCATCATCTGAAAAGGAAACAATATCAAGTGCTTCTCCCCCTTTGTTTTCTTTTTTTTTTTTTGTGGCGTGTTACCATATCACCAGAAATTGTCCATGTGTGTCATCAACCCAGTGATGGCAGACGAGCAAGTTTGCTCAGTGTTGAACTGTTTGGTTGTCAGCTCAGCATTCGCTGCGCAGACCCACTGCTCTTTAGTTTCACAGCTTTCTACTTGAATTTACATATTTATTTATACAAGTCGAGTCGGTCGGAAAAGCAGAGCCGACTGTCTGAATTCCATTTTAGCCGAGGAGGAGATTAAATCTGCTGTCTTTGAGGATTGGCTCCAGTCAAAAGCTTGTTGTGTGGACAATGTGTATGACCTTGGATTGCATCCTTTGGTTTTTTTTGTTTGTTTTTCAAACTTTGTAAATAAAAAGAAACATGTTCTAATAATACTTTTCTTAATTGGTTCATATCTGTAGATATAGCGCTTGCTCGCTTTTGTTTCTTTACCGCATAAGCACACGCAAAAAAAGTGTCCCACTCTTTGCAACTATAACAGTTTCAACTCTTCTGGGAAAACTTTCCATAACGTTCAGGAGTGTTTGTGGGAATTTTTGACCATTCTTCCAGAAGCACATTTGTGTGGTCAGACACTGATGTTGGACAAGAAGGCCTGGCTCACAGTCCGCTCTAATTCATCCCAAACGTGTTCTGTTGGGTTGAGGTCAGGACTCTGTGCAGGCCAGTCAAGTTCTTCACCACCAAACACACACACACACACACACTAAACTTTACACTTGGCACATGTAGTCAAAAAAGTACTGTTCTCCTGGGAACCGCTAATCCAGGACTCATCCATCAGATTGCCGGATGGAGAAGTGTGATTCATCACCCCAGAGAACACATCTCCACTGCTCTGGAGTCCAGTGGCAGTGTGCCTTCACACCACTGCATCCAATGCTTTGCATTGTGCTTGGTGATTTAAGGCTTGGATGCAGCTGCTCAGCCATGGAAACCCATTCCATGAAGCTCTCTACACACTGTTCTTGAGCTAATCTGAAGGCCACATGAAGTTTTTTTGTTTTTTGTTTTTTGGTGATGGTAGGTGAGGGGTAAATCTTAAATTAAGTTCTCACCATTTGAGTTCGTCTCAGACCAACCCTAACCATGCTCCCTAACCCCAATTTTGAGTTAAGTCAAAGTTAATAACCCAAAATTTTGACTTATGAGTGAAAAAAACTAAAATAAAAATGAGTGGCAGAAACCAGTGTTCATAAATATGACCCTGAACAGCAAAAGAGATGTACACTTTAATTTGCTGCTGTTTTTCAGTGTTATGTACTGCGGTCACCAAAAGAAAAAATGGTGGGATAATATAAAGATCATCTTTGTTTTCGAATGGGAGGTGTCTGAATAATCATAGGCAGTATGTTGTTTCATTTCATGTGTGTCCTTTATACAGAGAGATGGCTTCGCAAAGACCAATCCAAGCTAGCCGGATAACTGGCATGACGACTAGCAGACCGAAGAAACCAGACAGGACAAGATGCAGTACCACCCCCACCATCACTATACAATGTAATATTTAGAACTAAGTTGTTGCCACTGAGCTAGAGTAGTTAAAGTCAAAGCCAGAAGTAAATCAAGATGTAGTTGGTGGTAAAACCACAGCTTTTTTTCGACTGCATGGATCTAACTATTATTTATAAATGTAAAATGGAGTAAATATGGTAGTGCTTATTTTTATGGATGGCCCTGACACACAATAAATATCAAATATGTCTCCGGTTGCTTTTATTTGTCATACAGTGATGACTGAAGGTCTTCCTTTCTGCAACTAAATTGAAAGCTGCTTTAGTGTGTGTTGTTCCTTTTCTTGTTCTGACCCAGCTGTATGAGGCTTGTCTTCTCTCTCTCTCCTCTTGTGAACTGTGCTGTAAGTTCCTAATTGTTCACAACAACATGAATGCATCGAGTCTTTTTTTTGCCCTAGATCAGGTTATAATTACATAAAGGGAGCAGCAACTTTTTTTTTTTTTTGCAGATGAAAGGTGCAAAAAAAAAAAACCCCAACAAAAAATGATTAATATTTCTGTCATAAACTATCATAAGGATACAGTTGAAATGAAGTGGAAATGTTTTACCATGTTGTAACACAATGTTCAGGACACAAGCTAACAGTGGTGGAAGAAGTATGTTGACCCTTTTCCTTAAAAGCATCATGGAGAAAGAAGTGTTTCAAGTCAAAGTACCATGAGTAAATATGAGCAAAGCTGAAATATAAAAACTTAAAACTATAGTATAATTAAAATAAAGTATGTAATAAATGAAGAGCAAAAGCCAAGTCACCATTTACAGACTGATTTCACGTAACTAATTACGTTAAAAAAAAAAAAAAAAAAAAAACTCAGTTTCCCAGAGTGCTCTGCTGTCCAGAAGTACGTGACGACGTTTTTTCACCGATTGTTGATGACGGTGGCAGACAGCGCAGGTCAGTTAGCTGAGTGGTGTTCTGGGAGGAGAAGTGCCGTGCTAAGTTAATATTATTTTCCTCTGACAACCTGCTTTGAAAGGACAGAAGAACAGTAAAAATAACGAATGAAGCTAGGGTCGTATGAAAAAGACTATGAACTATATGAGAGCCGACGCTGGTTCAGGAACGTCTCTAAATTGTTTTGAGGGCCTGTTGCTAGCGACGGGAAACCCTCAGGCTAACCCGACCCGGGCCGAGAAAGCGCAGAGGACTAAGAACAGGAGCTCGGTGGGTTTGTTTCCTGGACCAGTTTTACTGATCCTAGCTACCCTGTCTTACACTCCACACGAAACCGCTTCTTCTGCCTCTTCAGTGGTGGACATAAAGTTGACTGAATACACTTTCTCAATTTGACAGCTGGCTAACCTTAGCTATCCCGTGTTTACAAGCTAACTCAGCGAGGCTTCTCTGAAGAAACGAGTATTTAGCTATATTTGCTTCTCTTAGGGTTTGCATATTTGATTCCTAGCACCTGCCCTGTGACTGGTGGTGATTTTTAAGCTTTTTCTGCTTTTGTCTACACCGACTGAAGGTCGCCAGCTTGATTAAAATGTCCTAGCTAAGGTTATCGTATCGTAAGCCTTATCTGCTGAAGCCCAAAGTTTGTTACCTTGTTAAACTGTAAGAATCTGTTGTTGTTTTTCCACTGTTCGCTAACCTTTGAAAGTTAGATCAGTTGTAATGCTTCAAACTCATTTAACACGTTTTAATACAATTGCTAACAAACATGTACAGGAAGAGGAGAGCTTTACTGTATTGATCACTATAACTGCCTATGCCCACTTCACAGACGGTACACGGATGAAGGCTCACAGAGAAGTGTGGATTTTGATGCTGCCAGGACCCACAGGTGTCTCCTGTTTTGCTTGGCATTATTGATCTCACACCATCATCCAACCAGTGCTACACCAGCAGGCCACTGGTTTTGCTTTTTTACTCTCTTGGGCGGAGTTGCTCAAGGAGGACCCTCTTCAAGACAGACCACAATGAATCGTTACCTGCCCGTGGCACAACAACACTTCCTGGCTGCCCTTGCCAGCACCAGTGTTGTAGTAAAAGCTATAAGTGCTCTAGTTGTTCTACTGTACCTGCTCTCATGGGCTGTCGACACTCCATATGCACTGGGGGTGACTCCGGGCTACCTTTTTCCACCCAACTTTTGGGTGTGGACTCTGGTAACCCATGGGGTGGTGGAGCAGCACGTTTGGGGTGTGGCAGCCAATGTGGGGACAGTAATGGCCTGTGGTCGCCTCCTGGAGCCTTGTGGGGTGCTCTGGAGCTCCTGATCTTTTTTTGCAGTGGTTAATGTGTCTGCAGGCCTCTTAGCAGGCTTCTCCTACCTCCTCACCTATGTGGCTACCTTTGACCTGGACTTCCTGTTTGCTGTGCGTATCCATGGAGCAGCCGGGTTCCTGGGAGGTGTCCTGGTGGCACTGAAGCAGACCATGGGGGATACTACAGTGCTCAGAGTGCCACAGGTAAGGCTAATTAATAATAAAAAGAAAAAAAGGACTGATGAGACACAACAAAACATAGATTTCTGTCAGCTTAGATAACACTGACTTATTGCCTTTACTCTTTGTGTGCCAGTCATGCTAACACTTGAAAGTGATGCTCCCAAAGTCCATATGGAGCAAGGAAAAATGCTGCTGGACAGAAGAAAACATTTTTTAAAAATCCACATTCCTGCGATGCATATATTCCAGTAAAAATTATGTTGCAAATATAAAACTTTTTCAGAGGTTTCATTCATCCAAATGTAACCCCCCCCCCCCCCCCCCCCCATTCAGTTTTTACTGTTAATGGCATTATATGGTAATAATGTATCACTGGATAAGGACATGTATGTTGATATTGCTGTTGAGTGTTTGCTCTAGTTGGCCTGTGTTCCCCAGTTTAAGCATGTTATTCTCATCCACATCCACACTAAAGTGTAATCTGTCAATTTACATTTTAGGATTAAATTTCCTGCTGCTTGTCTGCAGAGCAGCTTACTCTGCGTCCAGATCAGGGTTTAGTTTTTCTTGCTGAAGCGCACATTAGCAGCATATTCCTAATGTTTCTGAAACCACTTGGCCACTCTGCTTTAGCTGCCCTAATTTTTGCTTTTTGTGCTTGTTATGAGTTTGAGTAAAACTGGGTCACTTCTCCCTAATCTGTCTGTCTCAGTTGACCAGGTTAGGAACTTTGTTGAAACATTGAACCCTTTTGACTATGATTCCTATTTAACTGGCATCTAACCAGTTGTTTTTCCAGTCCTGTATCCAACTGACTTGAGTAGATCGGGGGAATTTCCAGCCAACATGTATAAAATGGTATCTTCCTTCATGATTTTTGTTCACCAGAACTAAAATCTTTCTGTTCCTCCCATCTCAGGTGAGACTCAAAGCAGCGCCGGCTTTGGTCCTCCTCCTCCTGGCTTTATTGCGCCTGTCTGGGTTGCTGACAGCTCTGCTCCCCTGGCTGCATACAGTTATGGTACACTGTCTGGCTGGTCTACCTGCGCTTTTTACCAGAGGCACAGCCGGGGCCGTGGGGATATGTCAGACCACTTTGCCTTTGCAAGTTTCTTCCCAGAGGCAGTGCAGCCAGCTGTGGGACTGCTGGCGGGACTCGTTCCACTCTGCCCCGGTGAAGATGAAGGTGGCAGGAAGATGGTCAAGAGATATGATGTGGGGGCACCCTCCTCCATCACTATCAGCCTACCAGGGACAGACCCACAGGATGCAGAAAGGAGGAGGTGAGTGAGGTCAAACAAGGAGTTAAATATTTGCATCTGTACAAATATGCCCTCATATGCTTAACTGAAACTCAGGAATTGGATACGACCAACCCCAGTCTGTTGCAGTGGAGTATTGTATAAAGTGTTATTTTTGCCTTCGTCTGTTTGTTTCAAATGAAGGATAGGTCTAAAAATGTAAAATCAATGCCCACTTTAAGGCAACAATTGGATCCACAGTCCTCCTGCATCATTAAATAAATGGTCCAAATATGTCCACCAGTTAGAATTTTTATTCCTGTGATTCTATTAGAAGAAACATTTAAGTTGCAGCTCAAAATATCAGATGCTCAAAACAAAACAATAATATACATTTTTATTGGAATATCTATGAAGTATTTGGGGGAAGAAAAAAAAACTTTGTGTGTTTAGTGACCTGTTTGGTAAATTTACAAAGTAAGGGAAGAGATTGTGTTAACCATAACTGTACAAAAACTTACAAAATAAGATGCATGTTAATTTAAACACTTATGTATATTTTAACATGCTGCGGCTATTTTATTTTTTTGAAATTTTATGGGTGTGGTCAACTAAAGAAAAGATCGGATGTGATATGCGCATTCTGTCTAGACTAACAAAGCCTACCAGTGCACTCAGTGCTAACACAGATCTCTTAAAACAGACAAGTTAGCTTACTGGTTTAGATTATATGCTTGTCTGTAGTTCAGCTGTGATATGCAAACTGTTTGTATATTGTATGCTTGACTTTTTGGCTATATGTTTGAAAAAAATGTCCGATCTTGACTCAGAAAGCTAGATTGGGTATCGATACAGCAGACCGATCTATTTAATTCAGTTCTTACGTGATTCTTTGTTTTAACTATGCCACACATCACATTACTAGCGGAAGAGCAAATGAAGCATGGGTGAAACCTAACAGCAGAGGGTCAGCAGTATTTTTCTATGTTTGCAGCAGTTTTTTGCTTAACTGCCAACTTGGATAAAATGATGGTTGACACAAGGAAAAGCTCTTGCCGGTGCTTTCCCTATCTGCTTTTCTCTCTCTCTTTATTTTTCAGTGTAGTGTAACAATTGTTGGGAGGCTTTATTTGCACTGCAGTAACATAAGATGTGTCATTAACTCGATTTCTATGAAATCAGCTGATTCAATGATGTTCTGAGAAGAGGTATGCACTTGTTGAGAGCAGTGGAAAGGAGAAACTAATGCAGTAGCCTAATGGCTATTACACTGACTTAAAATAAGACTAGTGCCAAAAAAATACTGTTTTGGTGAATTTATATTATGGGAGTGTATTTATCTGTTACATTTTATTTTACAGTTAGAAAAGCAATGTTTAGGTTGAGTCTGAGGTTGCCTTTAAAACAATGATTCCCAGCCTCTTTCTCAGAATGAGGAATTTGCTTTTAATTCCGGTGTCAGATACCCGAAGCCAAAGTATTGTAACTGGAAAAAAGTTGAATCAGAGTGTCACGATCCCTAATCCCTAATCACAACACTGAGTCAAAGCTTAATCTTGGGAACAGCAACTGAGATTGTAATCTCTCTAAAAGGCTCGTGTTGTAGATTTGACTCATTTTATATATTTTTATTTTCTTGAATTTAAATATTGTCTGACATTTTTTAGCCTATCATTAACGACCCACAATCAGCCTGTAATATGGTGTTGTATCAAGAGTTAAATAGGATGTTCACATTTAGCCATTCATTTGAAATCCTCTAAGCACACCAACTTGGAAACAAGACAACGAAACTATATAACAAAGACACCCATAGAGACGCATCCCTCACCTCTGTTATGTGAATGTTTAGTGTTTTGAGGACTGAAACGATCAAAGCAGGCCATCCCTCATTGCACAGCTCTACTTTGCTCTTGTATTACCGAACGAACATTTTTCTTCGTCTTCTTTCTTGCAGACAACTGGCCCTGAAAGCTCTGAACGAGCGTCTAAAACGCGTAGAGGACCAGTCCTGCTTGGCCCAGCATGGATTGATGAGGAAGACGACGACGAGGGACGAGGTCAGAACCGACACGCAGCCGCTCCTACCAGCCGGGCGTGACCCTCCTCCTCCTCCTCCCACAAAACAAGAACAGCTGGGGAGCCATCAAGTGCCTCCCTGCCTCCACCTCAATCCTCCTCGATGTCCCAAAGAGCCGGTGGAGCGCCATCCGTCAGGCGGAGTGCAGCAACCCAGAGTCCCCAGCATTATCAGCTTTGAGGATGCACCTCAGATCATAGCAACGAATGCAATGTACAGATACGCACGCTCTGTTGAAGTCAATGGCAATAACTGTGCTGTTCAGAGATCCTGATAGTATACAATGTATTCAGTGACAGTGAGTAGGCGTACACACCACAACACACACACACACCACACACACTTAAACATCTTTGACCCTTAATACAACAGTGTGCACTACGAACTCTGTCACATATCATGAAGCCCAAAAGCTGTACAGTGCTTTCATTTCAGACACGATGGGTGGAAATGCTCAGCTGTAGCTTCGGGCAAACCGAAACTAAAATTTTCTCGTGAGCCTGACTAAAACCGAAAGTCACCAAAACTTCTTTCTTTCAGAACTTAATCCCAGCTGGCAGAGATCTGCTTCAATGCTTCAGGGTTCCTTGTTTTTGTTTTTGTTGTTCTTTCTAAATAAATAACGAAATGGGGTGTATAGATTCTTTTTGTAAGGTTTTCGGAGCAGCCACATTCATGCTTTTATGGCTCTACAGGAAAAACTTGTGACAGAGGCTGGTCGGAATTCTTAATGTTGGATGAACGAACTGAAAGTGAGTTGGTGTGAGAAGTGCTAATATATACATGTAATTCACAATGAGCTGTGTGGTTCACTGGTTCCAAATAGGGAAGCAGGTGTGTCAAGAGGAGAAATTATGAAGCAGGTAACTCGCACCAACTGCTGCGACCACAGGAAAGAACTACTGCGGTCGGTCCCTGTGATGAACTGTATCCTAAAATCAAGATTAAAGAAGAAATCCAGAACAGGTTTAATTTGCCACCTGATGTCTCCTGGAACCAAGGCAGAAAAATTAAACACATACCCATTTCTTGTTTTCTTTTTTTTTTTTTTTTTTTTTCTTTTTTTTAAGTCCCGTACTTGTCATACAGTGGCAACAAAACGGGTCCCACCAATGTCTATTTGATCGCTAAATGAATCAACAAATAAATACTCTTCATGGACTAACAGACATGTGATGTGTTGTTACAATCACACGGATCTGTGGATGATTTCTTGTTCTGTGAGTGATTTTACTTTTTCTGATCCTAACCTGTTTACACTTCACATTTGAGAATCGATGTGATTGTCAAAATGTGAGCAAAAAGTTTCTGTTAAATCGAGCGTACGAAGAAGGGAAGAGGTTGCTGTCTGTGCTTCTGTTATTTTTTTGCACCATTAAAAAGATTAGGAAATAGCTTATTGGGTATTTATAGAATGTGCAGGGTTTTTTTTTTTTTTTTTTTTTGGTTTTTAATATCACATTGATTTAGGGTTACAGGTTTTAGCTTTATAATTGTTTGTCGCCCACGACCCTGAACATAGTACTCCATAACAGAGGACTGCTGTACTGAAGTAAGTCAGCGTGGGCACCCCCTCCCAGTCACCATCCTTTGGACTTGGCAGTATAAATCTCTAAAATTACTGTGCAGCAGGCCAGGTGAATTAATTTCTAGCGAGGGTGGTTTGGATGGACAGCTAATTGTTTCATCCAGATAAACAAACTTCACTCAACCCTAAAAGGTCATCGGTCTTCATTTTTCTGTGGCCAGCCCATTGCTTAAAGATGTTGCAGGCGATTTGGAAACAATCAAATCGTTGTGAATTGCCAATTTCCTACCTGTCGTTTTGAGCTAACAACCCTTGAAGCCAAAAATCTTTTGCAAAATGAAACAAAACGGAAACATACTAGGAACTTGTAATCCAAGGTCTGCACTTCAGTGAGAAAATTCCAACTAGTAGAAGGTAAACCGTGCGCTTTATCACTTTACATACTGTTAGAAGTGCAAAAGTCCCTAAGAGGTCTTATTACAGCTCCTCCAGCCACTCCTCGGTCGTCCTGTGAAAAAAAAAGGCCAAAAAAAAAAGCCGATCAGTGCTAACGCTGTTTAAAATTTTATTCATTATTTCTAAAGTTCCGTAACAAGGATTTAAAAAAATTAGATTTATAAACTTAGGTTATAAAATTGGGAGAGTATAAAAACTGAGGTGTGCTGTTCAGTTCAATTTAAAGTGTTCTTTTTGTATTCAAAGAAACAGTTAAAAAATAGATTTGTTTTTATTTTCTTTTAAATACTTCTGAGATTCGACGTATTACAAAAAAGACAAAAAAAATATAGTCCAACCAAAATGAATTCCCCCGAAAATCAAGAATGCAAAAATGACCGTCAGCTCTGTGGCCTGACTCCAACTTTCAGTTTTTTGAACACTAAGTAGAACAGAAAATTTAGGCTTTTTAATTTTTTATAAATGGCAAAAAAGCTTGTAGTCTGCAGACATTGGCCCCAGGTGACAATTTGAAAGGTTGGGTTTTTTTTGGGTTTTTTTTTGGAAACAAAGAAAAAATGGGTTCTGGGTGTGATAAGCCAAGTAGAGTGTGAAATCCTGTGTTCTCTCCTGTAGTCCCCTTGTGTATCTGCCCATTTCAGTACCCGCGTTTTGCAAGCAATTGTTTACACGGGTGATTTGGGCCCCTGTAAGGAAATATGAATGCTCCGATTTAATGATGAACGGAAACAGGAAATCATATTCGGATGGAGCGGTCAAGCGGCAGTCAGGCGGCTGATACCTCACACGAACCCTACTATCAACACAGTAGCAACAGATAAAAACAGTCAAAGCAACTTTGTACAATTGCAAAGAAAAACAGTGCATTATGGTTGTATGGTCATTTTCTTACATACCTTTTAACATGCAGTGACGCTGCAAATAGTCAAATGGAGTCGAGCGTATGTGTTTAGCTACCACTGCCCAACAAGCTGCATCCAAAAGCAGCAATGCGCAAAACATGCTAATGACGGTTGCTGCAGATAACTGTGAATTATGTATGTGGGTGAAGTTGTTGCCATTTTTAGTAAGTGGAAAGGCCTTGAGCATTGTAGCTGGCACCCTGAGGTTTCAGACCGAGTCTCAATATCTGACATTCAGCCAAACCTCACCTCCTCCCTGTTTCCAAAGGTTTTTAATTATTTAAATTTCATTTTTTTCTGATTTAAATGTAATCAAGAGAAGAAGGGGAATGCTGTGTTGTCTGTGTGAATAATGCCTGTACAGCGGGGTAACTAGAACAGGTGCGGTAGCACCATTAATGATGTCAAGGGCTTAACGAGCAGTGGCCTCAAGTAGCTTCAACCCTTTCAGGCGCTAAAAAAATGCTAGAAGGATAATTTGACACATAAATACATTTGATTCAAGGTTTCCCCCCCCCCCCCAGTAAATGTATATCTGTCTTCAACCTGAGCATGCTGAGTTTTTTAAAAGCTTGTTCACCCAACACTTACAGCCTCCGTAGATGGTTGCTCACAGAAATGGCTAACAGAGAAAGACGCCCCGGGATGTCCAGTTACAAATCATTTGCCGTTCTATTTTTTTTTCAATCAGGTCTTTTGAATGAATCTGTATATGTGACACATGGGGAATGGATGCAAATCAAAATGCCCAGGGAACAAAAATGAAGACTTAATAATGGAGTGCTTCATGTGTTGCTAATCAGAACAATAGCCGCTGAGTTAAATTTAAGAAAACTTTATTGTCTCCAATAATCTTAATTTTCCAGTACAGAGTAAGTGTAAAGATGCTTGTGCTGAGGTGAAGAGAGTAGTAACATTACATAAATATAAGCACTAATGAGATGGCGGAAGTATCAATTATAGCACATCAGGTATTTTTGAGGGGTTGCGGCATGTGTAAGGTTGTCGATCTTTTCGCATTTGTGAGACGACATATTCCTTGTAAAAAGGCCAGGTGTTGGGAAACACCAACATTCATGACTTTGAGGAAAAAACGGTTTTCTTCTCTCCCAAGAAAGATGAAACTACCTGGGTTCAGTCGGTTATCAGTGAGCACTCACAAGCGGGGTGGTCGTACGGGGCATACTTTTCACGCTTTGATTGCCCTTCTCCGCCGCGGGGCTCCACAGATCGTTACACACTAAGGACAGCCGGCCTTCCGGTACGGGGGCAGGCGCACAACGGCTGTTGGTGTGGGCAAATATTGCCCGTATCTCGGAATGAAAAAAAAGCGATTAAAGAATTTTGTGAATTATGTGTTCGGTTATAGATTTGGGACCCTGCTGTCGATCTTCGAACCGGGGTTGCTGTGCTCTGTGTACGTTGTGGAAAAAAAAAGATTTTTAGGAGTCTTTGTGTGCAGTAAAAAATTGAGTACTCCAAGGATTCAATAGCATATAGAACCACCTTGAAGTAACTTTAAGTAATCATTTTCTGTGACTATATATCACATCATCATGGAGGCCTCTTTTGACTCACTCTTTACAGCGTTGCTTCCAGTGTTTATGCACAGCTCTCTTAAGGTCTCACTACATCACTTCAATGACGGATTGAGGTCTGGACTTTGACCGGGTCCATGCCCAGCACCTTGATTCTTTTCTTTTTCAGCCGTTCTGTGTTGCTGCAGTTGGGATCGTTGTCCTGCTGCATGACTCATGTTGCACCATCTATTTGGACAGAACAACCTCACATTTGACTAGAATACAGACGAGTTCATAAGCTACCCAGGTCCTGTGGCTGCAGTACAAGCCAAATCGTCACCCTCCATTGCCGTGCTTGACAGTTGGTATGAGGTGTTGTGCTGATGTTTGTGCGTCATATGCTGTGCTTAGTTTCCTCGAAAAACATGACGCTGTACGTTACGGCCAAAGATCTCTCCTATGGTGAGAGTTCACAAGTCTTGTGGTTTGTTCAGGTCAAAATAAATTTAAGTCTTGCTGCCATGTCCTCTTTAGCCAGAAGAACTTTCTCCAAACTGAGGCCTGTAGAGTCTGAGATGTAGCGTTTTAGGGGTTTTTTTTTGCAGTCTCTTCTGAGCATTGCAGTCTGATCTCGCGTGAATTTGTTGGGACGTCACTCCTGGGAAGATTGTCAGCTGTCGTGGAATGTCTTCCCACAAGTGAAATAATCTTTCTCACTGTAAAATGATGGACTCATAACCCTTCCCAGACGATGAGCAGCAACAATTGCTTCTTTAAGATCATTCTGATTGGGCTCTTTTCCTCCAAGACATGGAACACACACCTGAGCAGCAAACTACCTAAACTTCTGATGATTACAGAAGTGTTCACACTTGCAGATAAACACATGTACTTTGTTAATCAAGTGGCATAACCACTGTCATTGCACCACTGCATGAGCTAATTCCTCTCCCACAAATTTTACACGATTGGCCTCCCTACCTCTGAATTTGCTCATTTACCTAAAACGGCCGCCAGGGGGGGCTAGTAGGCATAGACTACTTCCTGCAGTTAGGCTCTGGCAATTTATGGAATTATAACTTAAGGGTATACAACTAGGGTTCAATTAACTATTCTTAACAATCTTTTTGGCGTGGGGAAAATAACCCCATAATTTATTTTATACCGACCCAGTAACAGTGATAGTTTAATTTGCCGCTTATTGAGCTAAAAGCTCAAATTAGCTGGAACCGAACCACATGCTAAAACAACCAGCTTACTGTTCAGGTAATAAAAAATATTACAGTCATTTTGGAAAACGTGTAGGGGTGTAAAGAGATTATTTTAGATACTTGTAATTGGAAACTCTGTAAAACTCGTTTTTGGTAGGCTAGAAACATTATGTGCTAAGAAAAATAGTACACTTGAAAATGGACGGTGTTTATAGGCTCCACATAACACCCTGACAGTACAAACCTCCCACAAGTCACAACTCAAGTCCAAGTCGTGCCCGCGCGCAGTGGTGGCCTCTCAGGCTCGTGCCCGCCACCCCTCCCCCTCAAACTAGAAACTACAACCCTTGGCGGCTCCGCTCCCGTCAACTAATTCATTGTATCAGATTTGGACGAGAGGACAGCAGCGAGCGAGCCGGCTGGTCGGAAAAGCAACTTTGCTCCGAGAAAACACTGAAAAATCCAACTGCAAGGCACATAAACTGAAGGTAAATAACTTTCTGGGATATCGTCTATCACGGAGTGTGCTTCTTTTCGCTCTGTTTCAGTTTAAAAGTGAGGAGAATCGTTTAAAAGCTGGAGGAGGAGGGTGGAGGCTGGGGAGAGGGAGTGTCTGGGTTTCTCTGTTTAGGCTGCTGCTGCTTCCCCCGCGACTCGGTCCCGGATAAAGCTGAAGAAAATGGATGGGCGGATGGTTGGATGGGTGGAAAAGTTGCCCGGAGCTTAGCGAGGCCGTGCTAGCAAAGCTAAAAGCTAGCGAGGTTAGCTTACGGTAGCTAAGTTAGCTTTTCCTCCGAGCCGATCTCTATTTAAGTGGCTCTTCCGCAGTTTGCCGATACAGTTGTACTGAAGAAGAAAAAACTACTGTGACGCTTATTGTATAAAGTCTTTTGACTCCCCAAAAAACAGAGCAGGCTGTACCTAGTAGTGTTAACAAACTGTGCAAACTTAGCAAGGCAAAAATAAAAAAAAAGAAACTGAAACCGCAAAAGACTGGCCTAGATTGGCGAGTCTTAAACCAAACAATGAAGGTGCTTTTCCTGGCTTGCCTCGGCTGATCAGACGGCTCTCCCCAGCGCCCTCTGCTTGCTTGTCTGTTAGTGTAGCTGATAGGTGGGTTGTAATTGTCCTGTAAACACGTCAAATATTACTAAAAACCTTTTTTTAAAACCCTAAAAATCCGCATTTCTCCTCGTTTTGTGCGCTATTTAGGAGATGTCAACGATACTTGGGCGCACCACTTTCTACTTATTAGGTTTTAAAGTGTTGGTGTTTTTCTAATGAGACGTTTGTTGGTGTGAGCAGTTTTTACCTCTGATGAAATGGTACGTTGTGTGTGTGTGTGTTGTGTGTGTATATGTAGTGTTGGATGTGGGCCACCCACCCATTCTTCCACTGCGGACACACTAGCCATCTGTTTTGCCTCCGTGATGACGCCATCCTTTCTGGTGAACCCACCCAGTGGCTAGCTGTGTTTTATAAAAATGTTTGGTTTAACACTGGAGCCCTCCCAAGCGATACACAACTTTTTTGTTCTGTATCTTGGGGGATACCATTTAAAACAGAAGTCAGTTTTCAAACCCGCCACACGGGTGTTGCTTGACGATACCAAAATGATCATCGTCATTTTTTATGCGTTATGGTGGTTGTTGATGTGAAAGTATCTCGGGTGTGACTTTGTATGTTCTCACAGTTGAAGTCAAAACTAGAGATGTAATGCAGTCTTGGGAAATGGCAGCAGGTAACTAATTGCCAAGTTGGCAGAAGCATTTCCTGTTCTTTTTTTTTTTTTTTCTTTGACTAATAATGAGAAACTGTTAACATGTAATGCAGTCGCAAGAGGCCAGTAGCTAAAATTGCAGCGCACGGCATAAACCTTTGACTTCCACATCTAAGGTTTAAAAGGGGGGCTATTAGTGTAGAAATAAGAAAAGTAAATATTAAAATTATTCCTTCCAGTGTCGAAAATCCTCACCATCACCTCTGTTTGTGCCGCTTCACAGACTGGCATGAGCAAAGATTTTTATTGCAGGACTTGCACACTGGTGACCACTTGATGCTGTTAACTAAATTCATATCCCCTCCACTGTAATAGAGGAAGATGATAACCACTGACCAGTACTTCAATTTAGATAAAGGGCCATTTAATAAGGCGGTCAAAATAATCTCATACTAATTAAGACTACTTATCCATAACCGTTATTTATATATATATATAATTATATTATATATATATATATATATATATATTAATATAATATCTATATATATCTATATAATATCAGTCTGTGCATGATGACAAAGACGAGCTCAAAGTTGCGGCGGATGATGAATCCATGGCGTGTAATTTGCATCTTGGTGGTGGTTATTCTGTAGGCATATTATGCACAATGGCTGTACAAGTTCTTGTTTTCCTCCAGGAGCTTTGTACCAAAGAAGCTCTGTTGTTTTAATTCAACCATTTGCATAAACATTTTAAAATAACTTATATTAAATGTTAAAGAGCGTATTTAATTGGCAGTTTGTCTGAAGATCAGCTGTCTCATATGCTTAATGGCACCCTTAACTTGCGCTATAAAATCTTGTGGTAATTAATTATGGGAGTCAGAACATAATGTGGATGGTCAAATTGTTAACAAGAATCAGTTTTGATTGAGGCTTTAAAGGTGAAAGTAATGCGTTTACTACTAGTAAATTTTTTATTTTTAATTTTTTAATGGGTCATTGCTGAAGGTGCCTTCAGTTGTCAGTGTCACTCAATAAGGTCTAGATATCAAGGACCTAAAAAATTATCAGAATGTAATATAGGAACCTAAATTTCTAACAAAATTTACTGTATTTAAATTCTCTTTTATTCCCAATACTATTAACTTTTGAACTCTTTTAGATAATTGTGTCCTTGGTTGTGTGTGTTGTATGTTTGATTGATTGTTTTTTATAGATTTATTTATTTTGCTGTTGGCTGCAAAACAAATTGCCCCTCGGGATAATAAAGTATTTGATTGATTGATTAATGAGGCACACACTGTTTGTTGCCGTTAATCTAAAAATTGTCTCGTTCACATTCTAACCTACACTACACTTCAAAAACAACATTTCCTATTAATAAAACTGGACTTTGAAAGGACATCACAAATGTGCATATTTTTAAAAAATAAATTTCTAAAACTGAGACCCAAAATTGCAATGTAAGCACCCACATATATCGTAGTGGTTTCCAGCTTACTGCATTAGCTGTTAGTGCTGTCAGTTAAAGTAATGCTAGTCTGGTAAAGTTTCCATTCAGGTTATCAAGTGAACGGGAATACAAAAGAAAATGAGGTTTATTTTGGTCATGATCAAGTGGTCACGAGTGTGGTAAAAATGTATATTTCTGTTGAAAATAACAGGGAATCTAAAACTGTCCTGAAAAATAAGAGTATGAACTTTCAAACGCGTGGCTTTAAAGAAATGCTGCAACGCTTAAACTAAATGAATTATCAGTCCCGGATCGCATGAAGGGTGAAACTGAAACTGCTGGGCGGATAGATTCATCTGCACTGTTTGCTCTGACAGCACATCGGTTTGATATTTGCAGATGGCTCGCGAGCCACCTTTGGCAAACTAGCAGGGACAGACTGGACTCCACACAATGTTGGAATCAAGTTCCAGCAACATTGTACTTGTTCCCTTATTTAGTAGCCTGAGAAACATCTAGTCTCAACAACATGGCTTAGACCAGTGTGAAGTCACTCTCTCTAAGTCCATCCTTCACATGAACACAATCAATTAGCAAAGACTGCAGTGTTACAATTTTACAGGATTCTCTTGACCAGAGGCAGCTAAGATTAAAAGCTCATAAATGTCAAAGTAATTTCATACATCATGCACTTCAAACAAACTACTTATAACAGGTAACTGCTTGCATACATAGAACATTAAATATGGAGTTATGTTTAAGGAAAAATGGCTGAAATGTAAAACACTTTTTTTCTTTTTTTTTTTTTCTTTTGTTTTTTTTTTTTTTTCTTGAATACAGCACTGGTCACCAGACTAGTCATACGACACATTCCAAGCTTTTATAATGCTTTAGCAGACTGAGAACCAACCAATTTCAAAGAGCAATATTTTTATAACTGCATTTTTACATGTTGTATGTGCTCTGCACATTGATACTATTTTCCATTCAACTGGATTAATATAAATTATTGCAGCCCACAGAAATGCATGTGTGGGTCACAGAAGAGAAGAATGTGCCA
>JACBYM010000619.1:0-10236 GCA_013435755.1 Amphilophus citrinellus
CCCCAGAGGTTAAGCCGGTCATGGGGAATGATCGAGAGGCATATTTTGAAAAGTGTGCAGAAAAATATAACTTTGACCTGGAACGGTGTGACAGCAAATCAAATCACACCGAGCAAGCACACCGTTCACCAGCAGCAGATTCATGCGCGCGGCGAGCAGTCAAGGGGTCGTAGTCAAGATAAAGTTTTGTCTTCGGTGAGAGATGGGCTATTATCCTTACATGGCCTTAGTGCTGGGAATCCACCGCTAACCCCCAAAAAATCCTGCTTTTTGATTTTGTGCTGGTAGTAAAATATTGTAGAGGAAGTAAAAATAGGTGGTAGCAAAAAGGTAATGAATTGAACTCTAGGATTCCTGTATTAACCCTGCATTTAAAAGTTTATAAAGCTGCATTTCCCCAAAAGAATAAACTTTAACCATGGAAGAATGAAGAAGAATTAAAAATGTCTTCCAGTGTCAACACACAGCTGCAGCAGTCAAAGCCAGTAAGGAAAGCGTGGTAAAAAGTGGTTGAATGTGTGAGTTCAAAGGCCCCATCATTAAAGCTCTTAGGTGTTTTTCAAGCAGCAAACTTCACAAAGTCAGAGAAAAAACACACAAACACAATCACTGAGTCAACAATCTGTCCCTCTGTTATCTCAGTCCAACAGGAATGTGGGAGGTTATTTCTACTGTCAGTGCATGTTTTTTATTTGTGAAGGAGCACAACTAAAAAACACTTTAATTAAAAAATTAAGACATCTAATATATTAAAGAAATCATAACAAGTACGTGTGCAAAGGCTGACAGTTCAGGCAGACAACAGACCTTCCCAGCAACTGCCTGTACACCTCCCCCCCTCACAGAGTGAAGCCTTCTGAGCCGACTAACAATTTTCATAATACATGCACGATATCAACAACACTATCAATTCAAAAACAGATGCAGAGAGACGTGCTTTAGACTTGGCCTTCTCAGATGGTTCATCCAGTGGTTGGTTCCATGCATCAAGGCAACAAGCTTCTCCAATAAGCAGTAATAGCTCCTGTAAAAGAAACGCATAACCTTCCTGTCCTCACATGTCCCTAACATGACCGGCAGTTTTATTCTGCTTAGCCAGTGAACGTGACCTATAAACACTCTTACACAACACAAGTTTTGGCAAAACACTTAAGGTAAAAATAAACAAATAAAAATGAAAAAAACAACAAAATCAACAACACACAACACGTTCTCTGTCTTTGTTCAACAACTTTCCCACCTACTGTTTCTAGATGCCCACCTAACAGAAGCCCACCAGAACCGGCCCGTATCCCACAAAAGTGCGAATCCAAATCAGCCTCAAAGGCTCATCCACCAACAGATGCGGTGGTGGTTAGCTTCTATACAGATCTGTCTCCTGCAACTGATCATCAGGAGGAGGAGAGTCTGACGGAGTCAGCAGGGAAATGGTCAGCCTTACAGAGAAACAATAGTTCAACACACACAGGTGAGAAAAATCTCAGTGTTTACACTATTTATTGAATTGAAACTGTGTGACTTCAATCAGCTGCGTGGTTGGTTTATTAGGGTCCCAGTTTAGCCTTAAGTTACACCAGAACAAAATAAAAGGTCACATGTTAACAATGAACACTGAAACGAGACATGAATATCAAGATTTAGATCAAATCCACAGTTTATATCACACAATACAATCATTTCAGGAGCGGATTTATCTATAAAATGTCATTTTCAATCACTGTTATAATTACACATTTCATATTTTCATAGCACTTTTCCATCTCGCCTCATTAGATCTCATGTTTGATCTTTATAACCAGGATTCCAAGTAATGCTTGAAATCATGTTACTAAATTATGTTTCCTGCCTCCTTCGTTTCCCTGGTACATGCTGCAATGTAATGTGCTACTTTCAACATAGGTGAGTAAAGACCTAGGAGATCTGTGGAGGTACCAAAAAAAAAAAAAAAAAAAAACTTCTAAATATTATGGAGTTGAAGTTGTTCACGACGGCATTTCACTCACTGCCTCTGTGGGTACTCTGCACGGCAGGACAAACAGGAGCGAGATCAGGAGGCTGACAAACCTCACAGAAGGAAGGGAGAAAAATACACCTGTGATCAGTGTGGGAAGGATTTACCTGGAAGGGGTTCATGAAAAAAACATCAAGTGATCCACACTGATAGAAGCCGTTCGCTTGACTTGTGTGGAAAGTCTTTTCCTGGTCTCGAATCTTAAAACACACCAAATCACCACAGTGGAGAGAAGCCTACAAGCGTGATCAGTGTGGCAGAGCTTTCACTCACATAGCAATCTTAAGCGTCATCCAGTCACCCATCGGGAATTGAAATGCATACCCTGTGGACGAAACTATTGATGGAAAACGCGATTGCCAGTCAGCTAAAAAAACCGAAATACCCACCTACGCATTTCACCTGGACATATGTTACTGCTGTGGTCAGTGTGGCCAAAAGTTTCGAACGCATGCAACCGTACAATCCACATGTTTACCCACACTGAGAGAGTACCTCATAAATGGGGAAACCTGTGTGATAAGACTTTAAGCTCCACGCACTGAGAGCACACAAAAAGATCCACAGCAGAGAGGACCTACAAGTTGCAGAGTGCAGTTACTGGGAGGTATGTGTTGTTTATTTTGATCTTGTAACTTTAAAGCATGACGGTTGGGACACCGACTGTTCAGTTATGAGATTTTTTGCGTCTATGAACAAAAAAACGAAATTAATTACTCTTTGAGTGACAACATTTATATCACGTGTTTAGTATGAACAAAACACATTTTCCTGTAATATCATGTAGTATAATTTCTGCATATATGGGTCTTAATGTTTGTTACAAGTGGCTCCTTCTCAGTCAGGTGATATAGGATTAAAATAATTTGAATTGTCCATAAAAAATAAATTAATAAAATCCAACCATAGAACAAATTATCAAACATTTCCTGTTTAATTTCTTGCTTTGAAGCCCCAAATTCTTATTCTGCAGGTAAAAACACCTGTAACGCTTTTGTTAGCACAAGTAAACAGAGCCAAACTACAAACAGTTTAAAATATTTGTCACAGGAGTTCGGGTCCCTTACAGGCTGCCTGCTCTACTGTTTGGCTTGTGATGCCGCTTTTTGTCGTATATTGGGGCTCGTTTACGTTAAGTGTGTCCACAGCAGAAGTGAAGTGGGCCTTTTGAAAACCATTTACTTGTTTGTCTTTGACTCACCCTGGTTTCCTGTTGCTGTGTGTGGGAGGAGCTTCCTGGTGGTGTACCTCTTCCTACCATATATGGTCCATGTTACATGTGCCATTATGGCTGCTGGGAGTTTGGCAAGTGGGCCCTAAAGAACCAATCCCACTTAAATAATTCAAAACTGATGACTCCTTCTAGAAGTGAGTTACTGTAATTTTGCAGCCATATGAAAAACACTGGAGCCTTACAATAGTTTGAAGCATACTAAGTAAACTTTCAGTTCAAGATCAAGGGACAATAAAAACTCAGGCACAGAATATGCAGTCAATCTATAAAA
The DNA here is from genome assembly GCA_013435755.1 of Amphilophus citrinellus. Classification (NCBI taxonomy): domain Eukaryota; kingdom Metazoa; phylum Chordata; class Actinopteri; order Cichliformes; family Cichlidae; genus Amphilophus; species Amphilophus citrinellus. The sequence continues at coordinate 3,517 of JACBYM010000619.1, forward strand.
TCAGCTAAAGGTTGTCGGACGTGGTAACACAAAGAAGATTTTAGACATCTTCGCTCCGTCTCGTATTATAACTCCTCATCTTTCTATCTAATATTTAGTCAAGTTTCAGTTCAGAGTTGAGCTCCATGTCTCTCTCTCAATAATGTCTTGCTGCGACCAGGACCAGCATAGCAGGACAGCAGGACCCACAGTCCCCTGAAGCAAGTCCAACAGAGTTCAGCACTGTAAACGTACCACAACACTGCAACTACCCATTTTAGCTGCACTTACTGTCCACTATAGACTGTGAATACATGAATTAGCAAGTTCAGTTTGCTTTCAAAAAACTTTCTAGAAGATGAAACTCATGTTCAGATCCAATATCTGACTAAACTCTAAAATGAAGATAAGTTACCTGTAAGCTTAAATAGAGTTGATAAAGGACATTGCGAGCAGTCTGTACCTTAGAAAAGTCTCCCCAATCTTCCTCGCAGTCCTCTCTTTGGTTCCACCCGTTCTCCGCTCACAGAGTCAAGGTGACTTGTTTGAAGGCCTGCAGGAGAAATCGTATGGAATGAGCCGTATGAAAAAATGAACATACACAGCTTGTCCAAATCACTCACGCCACGTATAGGAGTCCCAACAGTTGGTTTGCTCTATGAATGTACTCTGGTGGTGGTATGGTAGTAATCATTATAGTATGTAGTATTACTTGTGGGTAATTCTGTACTATATAAACATGATATGGTAGACCTGATATTCTTGCACAGGTAATTGGTGTATGCAAGTACTAAAATGTTATTGTCGGCTTAGATTATATTTTTTTTAGTGGTACATTATGATGGTCCGACTAGCACACGTAAGGTGCTTCCCGTCTTACTGAGTATTATTGTAGTATTCGGGTGGTATATTGTAGTTTTTTGTATCCGTAAGCTGAAGTGTTGTAATGTAGAACAGAAAAATTTGTAATGGACATTGGCAGAGATGGCTCTTTTATTCCAGGCTACGTCCAGGAGAGAAATGTTGAAGGATTCCCTGACTTACACTGTCTTTGTGTCTTTGTGTAGAAGCAGAGCCACACAGAAGGATCCAGTTCCAGGATCGGTCGTCACTGTGGTGGTGGGAAAGCGGTTTCGCTGGTGAGCGTTGTGGGAAAACTGTTCATAACAACACAACTAAAACACATCAGCGTAGACACACAGGGACACAACTGAAGTCTGCAAGAATTGTGGGAGAAGCCTTCCCCAGCCACAAGTGAAGTGAAACGTCATGACCAAATCCACAGTGGGTTAAAAAGCACATCTGTGACCAGTGTGGATAATCCTGCATCCGGCAGGTGCACCTTAAAGTCCATAAAACGAGTCCCACAGGAAGAAACCATACAGTGCAGACACGGTGACAAAAGCTTCTTCTCACATTCAAATACTCGTAATCTCTTCATGAAAAGACACAACAGTGAACACCTGAAGGGAACTACAGCTGTGACCAGTGTGACAAGAGCTTCAAGGGAATCGCCTCACTGTCAGACGCCCGACACAAACATCCCACGCTGCAAAGAAACTGTTGCACGTGACCAATTTGCAAAACATTCTCTTTCTCCGCTTCTTATCTGCCTTTGTGCAAACATCAGCTGATCATGGCAGGCTGAAATCATCCCATCATTGATCACAATGAAATCTGCAGGACACACAAAGATCCCTCTTCGGGCCAACTGAAAACTGTGAGATCCGGCTCCACAGAATGCCAATGGATCTCCTGTAAAGACGGATGATGGAGCTGTAAAGAAAATGTTATCATAGTTTAAATTTTTTTCTAGAAATAGTAGCATGCGTTTTATTTGTATTAATTTTTTAGTATTTGGGTATAAAGTTGGCAGAATGTGTTTTGTGTTCATGTGTGATTGGCAGCAGTATTATATTTTGTCCATCCGGGGCTGGATTGGACGAATTTGAATAGTGTGGTTGGGGACCTCGGGCCTTATGTTTGACAACCCGGAATTTAAAGCACATTAGACAAAAGATCCATAAGATTGAAAGTTTGAGGAAAACTTCTTCCCCGGGTTTAAAAGTGTTTTAGCTGTTTAGAGTTCGTGTTATGATGAGCTTGTCTCCAGCATCGATTAAAAATCAGTGCTTATCTTAAATGTTTAGTTTGTAACTGAATCGGTTTATCTTTCATGTTGTTGCTGTTTTATTGGTTGTGTGGACAAAATCTTACAAGGGTAAATAAGAATATTTAAAATTTAAAGAAGCGGTTTAATAATGAATCATTTAGCCATGATTCACTTCTAGTTCAAATTTTATTTTATGAAGCATATTTAAAACAGGGTGACCAAAGTGATGGACATGAAAACAAAGAATAACACATAGAATAAGATATAACACACACAGCAATAAATAGTGTAGAAATGTCAAAATCCATACGTGCCGTATTGCTTCCACTCATCCGGTTCAGGGTCGCGGGGGGGCTGAGCCTATCCCCAGCTGTCATAGGGTGAGAGGCGGGGTACACCCTGAAACAGGTCCCCAGCCTGTTGGCAGGGCAACCACATAGACAAACGGACCTTATCATGCTCTCATTCATTCACACCTATGGGCATTGTAGAGTGCCATTAACCTAACCCCAGTAAAGTGCATGTCTTTTTGGGCTGTGGGGAGGAAACCCACCAGACACAGGGAGTACAAGGCAAACGCTCCACTCAAGAAGGGAGGGCCCTGGGCCAAGGTGGAAATCAAACAAACCCAGACCTGCCAGAATGGTATACTAATGTGAGGCAGCAGTGCTAACCACTGCGCACCGTGCTGCCTCAAATAGCTCTCACTGCCTTAAAGCCAAAGAATTAAAAATGAGATTTAGGTGAAACATTAAAAACATCAGTGGAGCTGACCTAACAATGAGGCGCAGCGCATTCCATAGTTTAGGGGCCGTGGCTGAGAAGCGGACCCCGCGTTCGAATCTAGTTTAGGACACTGGAGGAGAGCATGTCAGCAGAGCTCAGTGGACCCTGAGGGTCCATAAGGTGTTAGGAGTCCAGCCAGATATGATGGAGCCAACCCATGTAGAGATTTAAAAACAATAAATAAAATCTTAAAATGAATCCTAAAACACGGAAGCCAGTGAAGGGAGCCCAGAACAGGAGAGATGTTTCTGTTTTACAATTTTCTGTTAAGAATTTCAGAGTAAAGACTGGGAATGTGCCAAATGGAAACATGTTTTTTTGCTCAGAGGAACTGTTTTCAGTTAACAGATGGAGGTTTATTCGAGGAAGGAGACTTTGCTGCTCTCCCTCCTCCACAGTGAACAGGCGTCCTGCAGCTTATTAAAAATCGGACATTACATGGAGAAAAATAGGCTTAAATGTCTCATGTTTCCAGATATTTGCTGATTATTCAATTTATTGAAATCAGTGTTAACGATTGTGGGTTTTAATGCTGTTTTGGTTTACTTCTCAGAGTTTTCCTTTGTTTATCACTTCTCATTAATCTGCGCTGACTGCCACTTTAATTAGGTCCTCAGAGGTGTTGGTCCATATTGACATCATCACACAAGTTGCTGCGATTTGTTTGGCTGGTACCTGATGAGACTCTCCCGTCCTCCACAGCCCAAAGCTGCTCTGGTGGATTGAGATCTGGCGACTTAGGAGTGCCGGTTGACTGCAGTGAACTCAGAGTCAGGTTCATAAAGCTTTGGATGATCTGAGCTTTGTTACACCGTGTGTTATCCTCTGGAAGCGCATCAGAAGATGTACGCGGTGGTCATCAATGGAGGGACATGGTCAGCAACAACACTCAGTAGGCTTGGTGTTTTAAATGATGCTCAGCTGGTACGGAGGGCCCAGAGGGGGGGCGAATAAAATATCCCACACATCATCAACACCAACACCATGAGCCGTTAAAACCTCTATACAAGCAGGATGGAATCCATGCCTTTCATGTTATTGATGCACAGTCCTGACCCTACCATCTGAATGCTGCGCACAAACTACTCATCAGACCAGGAACATTTTTCCAACCTTCTGTTTTCCACGTTTAGTGAGTCTGTTGGACTGTATCCCTCTTTCTGTTTCTTCGCTGACAGCAGTGGTACCCGTGTGGTCTTCCTGCTGCTTGCAGCCCGTCTGCTTCAATTTTTACCGTGGTGCTCAGGATGCTTCTCGGCATACCTTGTTACATGAGTGGTATTTAATTACAGTTGAATTTAAATATCAGCTCAGAGCAGCCAGACGTTCACCCTCTGACCTCTGCATCAACAAGGTAGATTCTCACACAACAGACACATTCCTCAGACAAAGCTTCTGTTTGCTGCAGGTTTCTGTTTTTTCAGTCACGTGTCCTGAAAACAAGACACTACAACGCTGACCTGAGATCAATCCCACGCAACACATACTGAATCCTGTGTTTAAATGCCTGATTTTAGACTGAATCTTTGCTCTCAGAGCTCAGAGAGTCCAAACGTTAAACGGTTCACTGAGGCAGCTGAACAGCCAGCTTCACCTGACTCCATGTTAAGGTAAATTAAAGCCCTAACAATAACTAAACACCATCGGCGCTATGCGGAGCGCACTCTGCAGTCCAGGCCTCAGGTCCACCACCCCCGACCGAGTTCTCCCTTTTTCTCATCTTCCAGAGAGGGGAGGAGCTCTGATCTGAAAGGCCTTAACCACCACAAAAGACTCTGAGCTTGATTCAGACGCTGCAGGGGGATCTTGCAGAGATTATGATGCCTGGAGATTGATGCTAGGATTGGTTGTTTGTGACAGGGAGCAGAGCAGATACAAAACAAAGTAAGGGGTCAAGTCAGACTCCTTCATCCTTATCCAGCGTGAGGGCCGTCTCTGACCACAGTATAGTCTCTGCTCTGATGTGGGGTCAGATCCCGTCTAGTAGCGCCCCCTGTCTGCGATTCCCTGTCCCAGCCCTGTGCATGTTTTCATCACCCTTCGAACTCTCCATCACCACCAGGGTCCTCACACTCTCCTCCTGGTGCTCATCCCGGACGCCCACAGCGCCCACCTGGTTTCGTCCATCCTTTAGGTTACGCCATCTTGGGGGCCACATTGGCATATTGTCACTGAGCTTCAGGTGTGTTGTGTGTGTGTGTGTGTGTGGGTGGTGGTGATGTGTGATGTGTGTGAGTGTGTGTGTTTTTGTGTGGCTATATAAGAAGCTGGAGTGGCTTGAGCTATGTGTTGAGCAGCGTTGCTCGGGTTGTTTCTTCATTGTGGATCAACCTGCAGTCTTTGGAATGGCGACCAGCGTGTGAGACACGCTGCTTGCTCTTCTTGTCACTTCTACTCAGATCAGTCTGTAAGTTGGAACAAATGGCAGAGAGCTCAAACATCAGAGTGCCTCATCTCAGATTTTCACTCCAGTGGAGCTTGTTTGGAAATATCAGACGAAATATAAATATAAAATAATTGTGTGTGGTGAGCTCATGATGATTCAGCCTGAGACTCGCAGTGAGACAGCAACCTGACCCTGAGACTCGCCCTGACAGCTTCAAGCGGTCTGATTTGGAAGAAAAGCCGAACATTACGCTTCACTGCTCAGATCTGTGTAAGGAAAAGAAAGGTCAAAGGTGTAGCTTGAAATAGGATTGATTTGCATATTTGCTTGCGTGTTTGAATCATAGCTGAGATTGTGTGTTTGGAATGAAGCAAAACATTTGTCTCCTCCTGGTGTCCGGTGGAATAACTGTAACGTGTACTCGAGCGTGAGTGAGTGCAGCACCGCACACGCACAGAGACTGGATACAAGAGAAGCGCCAAAGTACACACAAACTGGGGAGACATGCCTGTTTCATTTGATGAGTTATCAAGAATTTCCATAGCATGGATTGCATTGTGGGAGCTACTGCAGGAAAAGATCAAAAGTGGAAACACATAACAACACATTGGATCCCGTGGAATAATCACATCTTCCGATCTTTAAAGGACTGAGAGGAAGAAGTTTTACAAGGAATCATTGAGAACAGTTTCAATCAACATCAACTGATTGAAGAAAATAGACATGTGAAAGAGACGGGTTGTGAGTGAAAAGACAGACATGTACAACTGAACTATCTGTTTCAACAGCAGAGTGTTTCTCCTAACCGGAGGACGCTCTACACTTCCCTCAGCACCGAGAAGCTGAGGAATCATAGACAAGATCCAAACCCAGGACAAAGGAGGTTCAGTTAATGTGAGTTGAAGGTGTGGAGTGGATCGAGTTCAGAGAAGAGACTCTGTAGAAGGACAGAGGGACCAGCGGACAGTCCCACATACACGGCTACTCTGTTTAGAGACAGAGGAGGAGGGGGAGGAGAGGGGGGGGTGGTGGAGACACTATAATGTTCATCAATCATCACCACAGCATGCAACTGCTCTGAATTAGCATTTTCTACTGCAGAGCTTCAAATGGTAAGCAGCCTGTGTTTCGTGTACAGTCCATAGATCCGTCAGAGCACAGCTGCCTCAATTATCCAGAAGGAAGCCATGTGACCTCAGCAGCATCTCTCAGAAGACGAAACAGAAGTTTTGGGCGTGTGGGTGATGGTTTAAGGGATTAACGCTAAATGCAGGACAAGTAAAAAGGGACACATATATTGATGACTTTGGATGCTAAGATTACCTTCAATGTTTATCTTTCAGATATAAACCTCTGAGAAACACTGGACAGAGTCTTCTTGTACAAGGAGGGCAAGAAATGCCACAGCAGGTGTTGACAGTGGAGGCAGCGTACTGACTGCCCAACCACTGGAAAG
>JACBYM010000619.1:596017-612934 GCA_013435755.1 Amphilophus citrinellus
GCTCTATCTACCTCTCCTCTCTCTCTTCTCTCGCTCTCTCTCTCTCTCTCTTCTCTCTCTCTCTCTCTCTCTCTATCTCTCCTCTCTCTCTCTCTCTCATCTCTCGCTCGCTCTCACCCATCGCCCTCTACCTACCTCTCCCTCTCCCTCCCCTCTCTCTCTGTGTCTCTCCTCTCTCCCTCTCTCTCTCTCTCCCTCTGTCTCAGGTCTCATCCTTCTCTGCTCTCTCTCTCTCTCGCTCTCCCGCTCGTCGCTCTCTCTCATCTCTCCCTCTCACCTCTCCCCTCGCCCTCTATCCCCTCTCCCCTCCCATCTCATCTCTCTGTGTCTCTCCGCTCTACCCTCTCTCTATCTCTCTCTCTCTCACTCGCTCTCCTCATCCTCTCTCCTCTCTCAATCGCTCTCTCGCTCTCTCTCTCTCTCTCTCTCTCTCTATCCTCCTCTCTACCTATCCCCTCTACCTCCCCTACGCTCTTCCATCCCTCTCTCTCTCTCTTCTCTCCGCTCTCCCAGTCATACTCTCTCTCATCCTCTCCCCTCTCCCTCTCCCCGCTCTCTCTCGCCCTCCTCTCTTTCGCATCTGTCTCTCTCTCGTCTCTCTCTCTAACTCTCTCTCTCTCTCTCTTCCCTCGCGCTTCCATCTCGCTCTCTCAAATCGCGTCTATCTCTCTCTCTCTCGCCGCCGTTTTGTGCGCTGTATTTTCACTATGCCATCGCTGGCTGACCCGCAGCTGATGCAGTGTGCCCATTGTGGTGTGCCCAGGGTATTCCATCTGGCAAGCTTTGGCGGCCTGTGTTAAAAGTCACCCCTTGCCCCAGTGGTCGCTCCTCTGCGTCCCAGCCTAGGATTTCCGTGCCTCCTATTCGTCTCCTATACGGTTTAATCTGATGTTGGCCCACCGTTTGCAGCTATAACAGCTTCAACTCTTTGGGAAAGGTTTTCCACATGGTTTAGGATTGTATTTATGGGAATTTTTGGCCATTCTTCCAGAAGTGCATTTATGAGGTCAGACATTTAAATTAGACGAGAAGACCTGACTCGCAGTCTCCGCTCTAATTAATCCCAAAGGTGTTCCATCAGGTTGAGGTCAGGACTCTGTGCAAGTCAGTCAAGGTCTTCCACACCAAACTGCTGCATCCATGTCTTTATGGACCTTGTTTGTGCAGTGCTGCGCAGTCATGTTGAAACAAAGTGTTCCCACAAATTGGGAGCATGAAATTGTCCAAAATGCCTTGGTATGCTGCAGCATTAAGAGTTCCTTTCATTGGTACTAAGGGGCTGAGCCCAACTCCTGAAAAACAACACCACACTGCAATCCTGCCCTCCACCAAACTTTACACTTGGCACAATGCAGTCAGACAAGGATCGCTCTGTGGGCAACCAGCAAACCCAGACTCATCCATAAGACTGCCAGATGGAGAAGTGTGACTCACCACTCCAGAGAACACGTCTCCACTGCTCCGGCAGCGTGCTTTACATCACTGCATCTGATGCTTTGCATTGTGCTTGCTGATGTAAGGCTTGGATGCAGCTGCTTGGCACTGAAAACCCATTCCATGAAGCTCTCTACGTACTGTTGTGGAGCTAATCTGAAGGCCACATGAAGTTTGGAGATCTGTAGTGATTGACTCTGCAGAAAGCTGGCCTCTGTGCACTATGCACCTGAGCTTCTGCTGACCCTGCTCTGTGATTTTACATTGCCTACCTCGTTGTGGTAGGCATCCTCACTGCGTGCGACTCTGGCTGCTCTGAAAAGGAAAGCCTCAAATCAGAAGTGCCTGACTCCCTGGTATAATGCACAAACACGCAGCTTAAAGCAGATAACCTGTAAGCTGGAGAGAAAATGGCGTCTCACTAATTTAGAAAAAGAGTTTGCAGCTCTATGAAAAAAAAAGTCCCCCATAAAACATCTTTCTATGCATCACTGATTGAAGAAAATAAAAACAAGCCCAATTATTTCTTTTCAGCTCTTTCTCTCCGATTGATCTTTCTGAGTTAACTTCAATAGTTACTTCCTCCAAACCATCAATGCCTCTATTAGACCCCATTCCTACAAGACTGCTCACATAAGTCTATTAATTAATGCTTCAGTCTTAGATATGATCAATCAGTCTTTATTAGTTGGCTCTGTACCACAGGCTTTAAGGTGGCAGTAATTAAACCTCTACTTAAAAAGCCATCACTGACCCAGCTGTCTTAGCTAATTATAGGCCAATCTCCAACCTTCCTTTTCTCTCAAAGACTCTTGAAAGAGTAGTTGTAAAACAGCTAACTGATCATCTGCAGAGGAACGGTTTATTTGAAGAGTTTCAGTCAGAATTCATCACAGTTCAGAAACAGCATTAGTGAAGGTTACAAATGATCTTCTGACAGTGGACTCATGCCTGTGCTTGTCCTGCTAGACAAGCTGTCCAGCTGACAGGGCGAGAGACGGGGTATACCCTGTACAGGTCACCAGTCCTGGGTAGCCAGCCTCGTAGCCTCCTCCTGTGGACACTGACGTAAGTGTACCTGGGCTGAGCACAGCACTGCAGTTTCCCCAGCAGCAGGAGATGCGTGCGAGACCAGGTCCAACCAGGACGGTCTTTGATTGGTGAGTGAAGAGGCGGAGCTCTGAGATGTCATCGTGCTGACAGGTGAGGAGAGCGAACCGTTAGCTTCGCTGGAGGCTGCAGAGGAGTAAGGAGGAGGAAGGGTGCCCTGAAATACAAATACACTTCATTTAAGAGTCTTTGTTTTCACCATCAATTCATCACATTTTGCTGAGCACTTAATTTTTTTAATTTGGAAAGAAATATGTAGTTTGTCTTTAAAACTAAACCGAATATTAAAACAGGCAAAAAGACCATATATGCACTGTTAGAACTGAGACTTTTAAAATCTGAAATTATGAGCTCATTTTGAATCTGATGGCAGCAACACGTTTGAGAAATGTTTGGTCTGTGCACGTTTGCCCACTGTGTTGCATCAGCATTATTTAACCAACACCCGGAGCTCGCGGGAACCAAATGTTTTAGCTGGAAAAGCAAAAATTCTTTACTACTCGTGTTTAGCAGCAAAGTTTTGAGTGTGTCTAAGTCCTGGACTGCATTCAGGCCAGTTAGCAGCATGATTTCACTTTTTACAGAGTCATGCTAATGTGCTAAGGGTAGGCGGGCCATCTTCTTGCTGAAACGAGCAAGGCCTGTCCTGAAAGAGCAGCACGTGATGCTCGAAAACCTGTCCAGGCTTCCTGATGCATTCACAGATGTGCGTGCTACACGTCCTGGATGCTGTAATAATGACAAACTGTGCTCACTGGAAACGTATGAACATTATCATTATCATTATCATTATCATGAACATTATCATGTACTACGTACATGATAATGTTCATGATAAGATGGTACAGTCAGCCTTGGTTGCCAGGATACCAGTTCATACAGGTCACACCACGGGGGGGGGGGGTGGGGTGAAGAGTATCTGTTTACAAACATCTCCAAGAGACGATTTAGACAGACAGCATCCAAGGCCGTCTGGGAGCCAAACTCCAAATAGTGCAATTGTTTTGGTTCAGGCCGTCATAACTATTTGCTGACAGACTTACAGTTTTCTGGTTACCTCTCAGAAGTCCAATAGTCCGAATTTGGTTCTACTCCACCACGCAGAACATAGCCAGCCGGGTGTGTAGTCGGACCAAAGGAAACAGGGTTCCCCTTCTCCCAATCTCCTCGTGATGAGAATTTGGCCATCAGTAGTGTTGAGAGACCAGCTGACCAAATCCATAATTTAATTTCCAGTTCAGGGATGTGTGAAGAGATGCTCTAAGCAGTGAAGCAGCAAAAAGCAGGGGTAGATAGGGAAGGCTGGGGAGAAGAGAAAAATGCATCCGTCTCCACCGAGAGCAGGAAGAAAAAAAAAACATAAAAAAACATTTAACAACAGAAAGAGGAACAGAAATGTGTGATTGGAACGGGTGCTCACCGGCTGGAGCGTTCCCTTCTGCTGGCTCATACTGAATGGAGGCGAGACCAAGCTTATTCACCCACCTACAACAAAGAAATCATTCAACTTCATTACAACTGATACAAGCTTAGAATGCATTCAAACATATCCATTTACAAACAGTGTTGTACTTTTATATGACTTACAAATTCATTTCTCAGCACTTGCTGAGTATTGCACTAGTGGATGAATATAGGATATTACACAATATAGGAGTGATAGATATTGTTCAGTATGAGCTGTATTGTTTAAGCTTTGTGTAGGCTGTATGCTGTAGTGTCACAATATAAATAAAGTAACGTAAAAAAAATAAATAAATAAGAGACTGTACATTAAATGAAAACTTAAAACATAAGGAAAATATACAGTAACAGGATGTGCAACTGGGCAGTATAATTTTGGGGAAAAAGAACAAATTTACAGAATAAAATAATTTGAAAAAATGTACTGACTGATGTAATGACAACAGCACAAGTTGAACCCGAGCTCATGTTCCAACTAATAAAGGCGCCTGTTACAGCACAACCTAACCGAATTTTGTCATTAACTCTGCAGCTGACTTTGGATAACCGGAAGTATAAACCCGCACAGCGGAAGTAGCAGTCTGTCATGGCAGCCTACATACGCCCTTACACAAACCTGTGGATAAGAGGCAAAGGTTTAAGGCCCCGTTTACACAACACCGTTTCCACTGGAAATGATGCCGTTTTGATGCGTTTCAGCGTTCCGTTTACACGGTGGCGTTTCAGAAACAATCTCTGTACACGATGACGCGTGAAACAATGAAAACGATGTAGTTCCTATGCCAGGCCACAAGTTGGTGCTGTTTTCTTTTTGCAAAGCTTGTTTACGGAAGCCGCGCATGCGTGGAGGGACACAGTCGCGGTAGCTAGTCGGCTAGCGTTAGCATCCAGTAGAGAGTAGGATAGCATTTGTGTACAGCACTGCAACCAAGTCATTGAATGTGTAGTTCATGCACACTGTCCACACAACATATGAGAAGAGAGGGCGTTTGTTAGCACCGGGTTAAAGTCTGTGAACAAACGTTACCCATCGGCTGCTAGTAACGCTAGCTAGCTAGCTCCAAATTAGCAAAAGCGCTTGAGCTGCGTGATAGCTGCGAGCTAACGGTCTGATATGAACGTGGACAAAATAGCCCTCATTCACTTTGGCAAAAAAAAAGTTATAGCCATTCAGTTCTTCCCAGATTAGAGCTAGCTTACTGATATACAGACTATAAGTAATGAGACGTGTCCGTGCATATCCACACTGTTAGGTTTAGCATTAGCTTTCTGAAGCCTCCAAGAAAAGCACAGCCGTCATTTGTCTACATAACACGAAGTCCGTGCTTTAGCGTGATGTGAATAACAGCTACATTTAATGCTGTTAAGAATTAGATTTTACTGTCCACCGCATTTCAACTGCGACCGGTTGTTTTAATGGTGGTAAATCCCCCGAGACACAGGCAAGCCCACGGCTTCGCTTTATTGTGAACCTGATGTCTCTGAGCACCAACATATACCAAATGAAGGCTCTGCAGATTCCTGATCAGAGCTTGTAATAGAGAGAGGGGAATGATTGCTTAGAAAGCTGTTGGGTGACTTTTAATGTTTGCTATGTAATCATGATTTCCTTTTTTATTAAAAAAGCTGTTTTCTGGCTTCTTTCATATTCCAGCTGTACTCACTGAATGAGCACAAGCTGCCCATCAGTAAGGCCAAGTATGGAATAAAGGCTGTAAAAGTAAGTTAAAGGCTGAGGCAGGTAATAGAATAAAGATATGACCATTAAAGTGAACTGGATACATATAAATATATTCAGAGCCTGGCAACCAACGTTATTCAAGTTTTAAGGTTTAAATCTATGTTTCATTACTCTCGAGGTAGATTAGGCCCCAGATCGATTTTAAATCTGTCACAATTCAGGTCTCAGCCTACTAAAGGCTGTTATCAGGGGAATATGTCAGAAGATGGTGGAACAGTTTATTTATTTATATTTATATAGTTATGTCCTGTGTTCTGCTGTGCTCCTTAATTTAAAATATGTGGTTACTGATATTTAAAAGAATAAAATCTAAAATCAAAATGTTGACGGTTACTAAAATGACAATGAAAGTGGCTGTGTGCCCTTTCACCTTTAACAAGCTGCTGTTTGTCAGTGTAGTGGGTAACCCTAACACACATCCCTGGGAGAGTTGTGTCAGGATGGGATATAAATCTGCCAAATGACCCTGTGAATGAGGGAGCAGTCAAAAGAAGCATTTTGTGTGTGTGTGTGTGTGTGTGTGTCTGTGTATTCTGCCATTTACTGGATCCACCAAAAGAAATGGAGGCTTACTTAAACTCAGCTGTGGTTTTGACACTATATTTACTCCTGTGAATACTTTGCAGCAAGTAGAAATATTTTAAAATCCAAATCATGTACTCTGCTATAAGACTGTGTAGTGTTTGAATCGGTTTTTAATAATAACACAGAACACAGGTTAATAAATGCCCAGGAAAACTGTATTACCTAATAATTAAAAATAAACTCATCTTAATATTTCTCATCAGCCTCGAGGCTCGAGGTTACACCAGCACAGTTATAAGCAGTGAGAAAGCGTTGTTTGCTTAGTGGGTGTCATTTTAGATGCCAAAACATGTTATGATGATACATTTAATCCTGAATGTTTTTGGTAATTGTCACAGGTCTGCTGTGCTGTACCATGAACAGTGCCGATCACATGGCTACTAGGCCAGCAGAAATGAGCTAATATTGACTGATGTGTTGGAGATATGATGTAAGGGGCTGCAGTGGGACTTTGATGACTCCATCCCAGTTTGACAGGAAGTATCAGCAAAGTCAGACACTAATAAATAGGTTTTAGCAAGTTATTTAGTTGCTTTATAGTTTGCTATAATCAGACAAAACATTTTTTTTTATAAAACCCAAAAACTTCCTTAAAGAAACTTTATCCTGTTGGCTGCCTTTGTGTTCTTTATGGATTTAATGGACCAACTTACAGGTGCATTACTGCCACCTACTGGACTGGAGTGTGGATGGAGATTAGCAGGGAAGAAAAAAGTTTATCATCTGTTTGTAAACATTTAAAAGGCAAAAACAAACAAAGCAAAACCTTCCTTAAAGAAAACTAATAACCCTCAGTGGCTCAAATATTGTGATATGGAAACAGGTCCTTTGGTTTTTGTGTAATAATCAATGACAGAGCAAATGTTTGCTGTAACCCCCGGATAAGAACAGGAAAAGAAAGCATGAACAAAACGTCTGATAGAGACAATAAATCTTTGTGAGCTGAAGCTGACATAAACACACTGGAACAAACAGCAACTTTAACAGCATCAATGTTCAAGAAGGATCAAATCAGTGTTTGTGTTCATAGACATACAGAACATGGACTCATATGTGAGCCTTTGCTGTCTTTATCTCTCATTTTCTGCTGTTTCATTGACTAAAACATCAACAGATGATTTTGTTAAATAGTCTTTAGTTGCAGCTGGAATCAAGAATCTGCAGTTTTCTCTCTAGTTTTTAGTCACTGTGATTTAGACTCAACATTCAGGACAAAGATCAATTTGGAACAATGACAAACACAATTTAAGACATTTCCTGAATATCACTGAATAAATGTAATTCTGTGTCAGACAGTGAACAGTAATCTGTACTGACACACATGGGAAACAAACAGCAGCTCAATGATTATATCAGCATCAATAATCTGCTTCAAAAGTATCAATAAAAATGACTTCAATGCTTTCAAGTGAAAACATCAGAAAGTAACAAATGAAAACAGTTTTGTTTGGCAGTTGAAAAATAAAGAAAATCTACATGTGATCCAAAAAGTCTCATTGTGTGCTTTGGGAATATCCTGAACATTATATAAAACAGAAAGATGTGTCCCATCATGTCATTGGTGCTAAAATCTGATTCTTTAAGCCTAAAGAAAAAACAACACACATAAAAAAATCACCACACAGACGTTAAAAAAGAATCACTTTACTGTGAAATCTGACACATTTTGATATCACAGGTTTTGGCGTCTCCTGATTCTCCAACATAAAAATATGGGAAGAGTTTCTCAGTGAAAGTGTGTCTGTAAGTGCAGATGTGAGTCATGTCTTCAGGGTTGTAGAAGGACACCTCCCCCCTGTCATAGTCCAGCTGGACTCTGATCCTCTGGAGACTCTTCTTCACTGTCACAGTCTGACCAACAGCATCAATGTATTTTCCACTGACATGCCTTAAACGCCAGATTCCATATTCTGGTGAAGGCAAACGCTCTCCCTTCCTGTCAACTGACTCTTTAACTAAACCCACAGTCCAGTCAGGATGGTCTCCCACCTCCACCTCCCAGCTGTGTTTCCCTGAGCTGAAGCCCTCAGAGCCAAAAACATGGGTATACTCAGTGTTTCTCTCTGGATTGTCAGGAAGCTGCTGCTTTGTGTCTCCATGTCTCACACTGGTCAGATCATCAGACAGACAGAGCCAGGGACTTGCAGTGTTTGGGTCCAGAATGACAGGACTGAAGTGGAGCTTCTCCTTGATCTTCTCCCACACTCTGAAGGACAGGTTTCCCAGGTGTTTGGCCACATCTATCAGTGCTCCTGAGAGCAGCTGTGGATCTGACAGTGAGCTCTGGGCTCTGGCTCTGCTCTGAGTGGCTTTATAACTGCTGAGGAATGGCACGCTGTGTTTCTGCAGCTCTTCTTCAACAGCAGAGATGCTGTCTGACAGAGAGGAGATCTGCTCCTCAATCATCTTCATCTCTCTGCTCATAGTCCTCCCCTTCTGCTCCTCTTCCTCCCTCAGAGCTGCCAGTCTGGACTCCTCTTCCTCTCTCAGGAACTGGTGGAGCTTGTTGAACTCTGCTCTGATCTGCCTCTCTGTGGACAACAGCTGCTTCTTGGAGTGTTCAATCACTTCATTGTAGGTTTCCTCCACTTGTTTGTATTTGTTCCTCTTGTCCTGCAGAGACTTTAAGGCAGATTTCAGCTGCTCCTTCAGGTCACTGACTGCTTCTTCTACAGGAACCACTTTGTGACCATGTTGGTGAGAAAACTCACACACAGGACACACAGCTCTATCTTCATCCACACAGAACAAGTAAGGAACTTCTGGATGTTTCTCACACACCACCTCCTCCCTCTGCTTCTCTTCAGGTGAGCCATCACTCTGCCTCTTAGCAAAGGAGTCAGCAAGTTCTTTGAGAGAAAGATTTATGGATGGTTCATCTTTTGAGGACCTTCTTTTACAAATGGGACAGTTTTTGTTTTTAGCTTGTTCCCAGAATTTCTGCAGGCAGCTTGAACAGAAGCTGTGGCTGCAGCTCAGAGACACAGGATCTCTGAAAGTCTCTGAGCACACGTGGCAGCTCAGGAAACTTTCAAAAAGAGCATCTTTCTCAGCCATTTCTGTAATATCCAGATTATTTAAATAAGACTCACCAGAATACAGTCCCTTTGACTTTGAGCTAATTTGTGTCCGTCAGTAAAGATCCCAGCCTTTAATGTAACCACATTCCGGTCTGACCGACAAACTGAATCTTTAAGTTTCATTTCCTCTGTGATGGGTGGAGCTCATAAAAATGAAACTGCCATTTGAGCCTGTCTCCACTAGATGGTGCAGTTCCTCCCAGTGTTAAAGGAAAGCTGCCTCAGATGGTCACATGCTGAGAACCTGTGAACTTGTGCTGATATCACATCCAGATGTGTCGCTGTTTAACTCCTCGTATGATTTTAGGGTAGCTGAGCTGCTGCTCTACACCAACGAGTGAGATTCAACTTTCAGCCTCTTTTTCAGGCCAATTTAAATGTGCTGCAGACATAAACCCACTGTCATGGTCCTGGACCGTGTGCCCAGCATTTGGTGTTTAGTTCTGGTTTCACTGAGTTTCTTCTGGTTTATATTTGGATCTCCTGGTTCCCTTGGTTCCTGTCCGCCCTGCGTCTCTGTCCTGTGTTTCCTGTTTTACTTTGAAAGTCCTTTGTTCCTGGTGCTTTGTGTTTAGTTTAGCGTCCCCTTGTCTCGTTTGGTTAATTACGTTCAGCTTTGCCCCTCACCTGCTGCTTGTTCCCTGATGACCTTGTGTGTGTATTTAGGTCCTCAGTCTGCATGTGTTCCTTGTTGTGCCATCATCACTTACCTGCCTGCTGTGGTTCCCTCTGTCAGTCTGGATCCCTGTAGAAGAAGCTTCCTGGTTTGTCCTGCATTGGGCTCCTCAGTCCTCCTGCCACAGCGGCTCATGACACCCACAGCTGCTTTCCTGCATTCAAGCTTTATTTGTTGCTGTGGAAACCAAACGTATTCAAACTCATGTGGATGATAGTTTATTAACACGAGTTCACGCAGGAGTCTGAACTTCATGAAGACACAGCGGTCATTCCACTGTTTTTACTGCCTTTCCTCATTAATTTCACTGTGATTGATATTTACAGTGGAAATTACCCATGATGCACCTGATTACTATTTCTTTAAAAAATAGATTTAAAAAAGTGTTAAATGCTAAAAAGACCATCATGGGAGTGATGTTAGAAGGTGGAGAGGAACTATACAGAAATAAATACTGAATGATCAACAGACCTGTAATATTTTACTAACATAGATGTGCCATATAAACTATAATATTATAAATCTAGAGTGATGACCACTATTATATTAATCTTCTTACTTATTTTCCCCTTTTTGAAATTCCACTAAAACTTTAACTTTGCCCATAACTGAGCAGGACTCTTGTTTTTAGTTCATAAAGCATTTGTGGTTCCAAACAAAGTCAAAGATGATCTTCATTTGTGTCATAAAGCTCCTCTGGTTATTCTGGATTACAGCTCTTTCTGAGGACTTTGATTCACAGCTTTGATCGTCCTGCAGCTTTGATCTCAGCACGTATTACATTGTGTATTGTAATAAATGAGTTCTCATGTACTTCCCTCTGGTTTATAATTGTAGTTTTTATTTTTGTGTTTCAGTTTTTTAATATGATGTTTAGGATGAACAATTCCAAGAAAACCACATTTTTGTGTGTAGCTTTAAAAAAAAAAAAAAAAAAAAAAAAAAAATATATATATATATATATATATAAACAACTTTAAACTGCAGTTGATTGTTTGTGTGGGACACATTATAAAACATGATGATGATTGTTTCACATGCTTTTCTATGGGGCTCTGTGCTGTCAGTGCAGAGCGGCTGCCTTTTGTACATACCTGAGTGATGATGAGGAGCACTCGCTGAGCATCAGCAGCAAGAGTCACTGCTGCTGCAAAGAGGAGAAGCTCCAGCAGGGGGCGCTGTCACACACAGTGAAGCACACACAGATGGCAGACTGATGCTTTTAATGGAGCTGCACAATAACTTCAGAGTCAGATCAAACAGACAATCCAGTCAGAGACATCAGCAGTTCATCAGTGTAGAAGAAGAAGCAGCTTCCAATCACAGTATTGATCAGGGCTGCAGAGGCGGGACTAAAATGGCACCGATGCCTCTAAGAAATCAGGATTCTGGATGAAGGATCACAGATGAATGAATGAATAGTGATTAATTGTGCAGCCCGACACACAAACAGCATCAAGTGTCCTCCTCTGAGGTGAGTGTGAGCTCTGCTGCCTTCCTGTCCTTTAATCAGATGAAGCATCAGCTGCACTGACATCACTGAGTCGGCTTCTCTCCGTAGGGTGTCTTTCACTCTTTTCCCACTCTCTCTGTTTCCAACCTTCTTCCATCGTTTCTCTGCAGTCGCCTCTTTCTGCTTTCCTTTGTCTCTTTTTGTCCCTTTGGGTTTCTTCTGTATAATAATATTAATCCTGTGCTTGTCTGATTCTTCCAATTACTGCTCTGTTCTCTTACTTCAAGAAAATGTGTTGAGGTGTTATCAATAAAATGAGAGTTTCAATAGAAAATTCAGCGTCCTTCAGTGTTTACAGACACATCAAACTGCAGCCAGGCTTTGATTTTTTTATTGCACAGAAATAACCCAGGAGATCAATGACCTCATGTTTCTGACACTTCCATCATATTTGCTCAGCAGGTGAAAAACAGGAAATCCACCGTTAACGAGCCGAAATCCTGAATGTGCTGATGTACAGTTTCACATCTGACACATGAAGTGAGAGTTTACAGAAACACACTGGAACAAAGAGCAGCTCCACCTGAACAAATGCTCAGAGATGAGCAAAGAAATGTTGCTGTTCATTCGCTCAATATGACAAAAACAAAGAGACAAATAAAGATTTTGTTTGTGTGGATAAAACTGATAAATGTACAGGTGATTTTCAGTCAACAGTAATCTGCATTGATGCACATTATAGAGAAATAATTGGTGAATTATTACATCAAAGTCCACAGATGGATTCATTCTGCACAGCAAGACAAATTATTACAAAGATATTTAACAGGAGAAATTAAAACAATGTCCTGAATTCTTTAAAATGAAACATCAAAGTAAAATAATCTGTTTCATCTCATATTTTACATGATAAATGTTCAAAATAATTTGAAATCAGAGGTTAGTTACATATTTCACACAAAAAGAAAAATAAATATTAACTTGATCTCACTCAAGGTTTCAATGCAATCTCAGTCTGACACATTTTGATATCACAGGTTTTGGCGTCTCCTGATTCTCCAACACTGAAATATGGGAAGAGTTTCTCAGTGAAAGTGTGTCTGTGAGTGTAGATGTGAGTCATGTCTTCAGGGTTGTAGAAGGACACCTCCCCCCTGTCATAGTCCAGCTGGACTCTGATCCTCTGGAGACTCTTCTTCACTATGAGAGGCTGACCATCACCATTATAATAGTTTCCACTGCAATGCAGCAAAGCCCAGAATCCACAGTTGGGTGAAGCCAAACTTATGCCTTTCCTGTCAAGTGACTCTTTAGCTAATCCTACAAAATAGCCAGGATGGTCTCCCACCTCCACCTCCCAGCTGTGTTTCCCTGAGCTGAAGCCCTCAGAGCCAAAAACTGTTTTGTAATAAGTGTTTCTCTCTGGATTGTCAGGAAGCTGCTGCTTTGTGTCTCCATGTCTCACACTGGTCAGATCATCAGACAGACAGAGGCAGGAGTTTGCAGTGTTTGGGTCCAGAATGACAGGACTGAAGTGGAGCTTCTCCTTGATCTTCTCCCACACTCTGAAGGACAGGTTTCCCAGGTGTTTGGCCACATCTATCAGTGCTCCTGAGAGCAGCTGTGGATCTGACAGTGAGCTCTGGGCTCTGGCTCTGCTCTGAGTGGCTTTATAACTGCTGAGGAATGGCACGCTGTGTTTCTGCAGCTCTTCTTCAACAGCAGAGATGCTGTCTGACAGAGAGGAGATCTGCTCCTCAATCATCTTCATCTCTCTGCTGATAGTCCTCCCCTTCTGCTCCTCTTCCTCCCTCAGAGCTGCCAGTCTGGACTCCTCTTCCTCTCTCAGGAACTGGTGGAGCTTGTTGAACTCTGCTCTGATCTGCCTCTCTGTGGACAACAGCTGCTTCTTGGAGTGTTCAATCACTTCATTGTAGGTTTCCTCCACTTGTTTGTATTTGTTCCTCTTGTCCTGCAGAGACTTTAAGGCAGATTTCAGCTGCTCCTTCAGGTCACTGACTGCTTCTTCTACAGGAACCACTTTGTGACCATGTTGGTGAGGAAAATCACACACAGGACACACAGATCTATTTTCATCCACACAGAACCAGTAAGGAACTTCTGGATGTTTCCTGCAAACCATCTCCACTCTCTCCTTTTCTTTCAGCGTCTCACATGATTTAGTTTTCTGTCTCCCAGCAAAAGGATCCTCCTTTTCAATCGGATCAAAGTCCACCAATGGAGGGTCAAGTGAGTTCATTTGTTCTTCCATGTGGTTTGAGGATCTTCTTTTCCAAATGGGACAGTTTTTGTTGTTAGCTTGTTCCCAGAATTTCTGCAGGCAGCTTGAACAGAAGCTGTGGCTGCAGCTCAGAGACACAGGATCTCTGAAAGTCTCTGAGCACACGTGAAAGTTCAGGAAATCTTGAAGAAGAGCATCTTTCTCTGCAACTTTCTCTCAAATGAAACTCTCACTGAATCAAAGTTCCCCTCAGTTTGCCTCTTCCTGTCCACCAGGTCAGCACAGTTCAGTAACGAATGCCAAACCCTGTCACGGCTTCCTGGTTTCAACTGAATCTTTAGTGATATTCAGATGTGATCCAAATCTTTCATCAGTTAATTATTAACTGCATCCTGCTGTCTTCTATTACCTTTAGGCACAACAGGATGAGACCTGAAACATTTGTCATGGACTCTAAACTCTCCAGATTTTCTTTCAGGTCACTTTTATTTGATAAAATGATTTTTAGTTCATAAAGCATTTGTGGTTTCCAACAAACTCAAACATGATCTTCATTTGTGTCATAAAGCTCCTCCAGTTATTCTGGATTGCAGCTCTTTCTTTGGACTTTGCTTCACAGCTTTTATCGTCCTCACTGTAAATACACTGTATTGTATTTTATTAGATAAAGGAGTTCACATGCACGTCCCTCTTTTATGATCTGTTTATTTTCACAATGCTTTAGCCTAAAGGTTCAACAATTCCAAGAAAAGCTCATTTCATTGTACAGCCTTTTTATAATTATGTATTAAAAAAAAACATTTGGTCACCTTTGGTGTCTTTATCTGCTATTTTTAAAAATATTTTCTTGTGTTTCATTGAATAGATGATTTAATTAATGAAGAGATAAATAAGACAGGAGATCAATGAACTCATGTTTTTGACATTTTCATCATAGTTGCTCAGCAGGTGAAAAGCAGGAAACAGTCGTTTAACATGTGACGGATGAAGTGAGAGTTTAAACACGCTGGAACAAACAGAAGCTCCGACTGATCAAAATGTTGAAGGATTAGTTTAAAATGCTGCTGCTGAGCCACTAAACAGACATCCACATAGATGATTAACCATCAAAATCACTGATCATTTCAAACAAACAAACAAACATGGTGCTGTGGTGGTTAGCACTGCGCCCTAACAGCATCCAAGTCTTGGATTTGGGCCTTTCTGTGTGATGTTTCTCCATGTCCAGAGATCCATCCACCCTGCTGGAGCTGAAGAAGTGGAGGAAAGTGGATGGATGTACTGAGACGTTAAAAAGCACAGAAAACAAACTCAGCATTTTGTGTCTGCTCACAGTTTTAGTCAGATTTATTACATTTTCTAATCCACTGGATTCCACTGCTGATTCCAGCACCGCTGCTCATTAACTACCTGCTTTTAAACACATCCTGATGCCGTCCAGTCCAACTGTGGCTGGAGATCCTCATGTTTTTATCAGAAAACTGATATGGAGCTTCAACACTGTACTTCTGTGCATTACTTAAGTAAATCTACTGAGCTACATCCCATCTAAGGGGCCACCGCAGCAGATCATCTGCCTCCATCTCACCCTGTCCAAACCATCTCAGCCTCACCTCTCTAGCTTTGTCTCCAAACTGCTCAGCCTGAGCTGATGTCCTCACTTCTAATCTCATCCATCCTGCTCACTCCCAGTGAAGATCTTCAGCTCAGCCTCCTGTCTTTGTGTCAGTGCCTCCGTCTCCAAACCAAACACCACAGCAGGTCTCACCACCATCTTGTAAACCTTTTCTTTCACTCTCACTGCTCTCCTTCTGTCACAGATCCTCTGACGCTCGTCTCCATTTGATCAAATGATTTTTAGTTCGGTTGTTTCAAAGAAGAAGTCGAGCTAAAGTCAAAACCTTGGTGGTGTTGTTGGTGTTCAGCTGTAACCTGAGAACGATGTGACCTCAGATGATCAAATTCACACCATCGATTGATCTGCTATAAACCTTGACTTCAAGGTAAAGGTCAGAGGTCAATTTTTATGAAAATCTCGTGCATGCGATAACTAGATGATGTCATCGAGGATTTTCAAATTGGTCACCCAGAGCAGGAGAAATGCTTCCTGCTTTCTTCATCTTTCAGGAGTTCAGCTGTTAAATAAATGGTGTCTTTGAAGCTGTGATGATTGTGTCTTTATTTCAAAGGTGCTTTTCATTGTTGACCTTTTTTCTCACTTACATATACAGGCTTTATGGAGAGGCTGATGCTTTATTAATTTGTGTCATTGTTCACTCGTTTGTGACATTGCTGATAATAAAAAAAGACTAATTTCTATACATGTGGATTTTTAGAAGCTTTGCACTGATTTGCATTTTACAGCACATACACAACCTTCAATAATCTTTGTGTGTGAATCAGTTTTCCATTTGTGGCTGTTTAATGACAGTTTATCACACCTTTAGTTCATGAGGTTGTTTTGTAACAGTTTAAATGTGCTGCAGACATAAACCCACTGTCATGGTCCTGGACCGTGTGCCCAGCATTTTGTGTTTAGTTCTGGTTTCACTGAGTTTCTTCTGGTTTATATTTGGATCTCCAGGTTCACTTGGTTCCTGTCTGCCCTGCGTCTCTGTCCTGTGTTTCCTGTTTTACTTTGAAAGTCCTTTGTTCCTGGTGCTTTGTGTTTAGTTTAGTCCCCTTGTCTCGTTTGGTTAATTACGTTCAGCTTTGCCCCTCACCTGCTGCTTGTTCCCTGATGACCTTGTGTGTGTATTTAGGTCCTCAGTCTGCATGTGTTCCTTGTTGTGTCATCATCACTTACCTGCCTGCTGTGGTTCCCTCTGTCAGTCTGGATCCCTGTAGAAGAAGCTTCCTGGTTTGTCCTGCATTGGGCTCCTCAGTCCTGCTGCCACAGCGGCTCATGACACCCACAGCTGCTTTCCTGCATTCAAGCTTTATTTGTTGCTGTGGAAACAAAACGTATTCAAACTCATGTGGATGATAGTTTATTAACACAAGTTCACGCAGGAGTCTGAACTTCATGAAGACACAGCGGTCATTCCACTGTTTTTACTGCCTTTCCTCATTAATTTCACTGTGATTGATATTTACAGTGGAAATTACCCATGATGCACCTGATTACTGTTT
>JACBYM010000620.1:0-40090 GCA_013435755.1 Amphilophus citrinellus
AATGTTTTAGTGGTATGCGGCTTACTTTCACCCCTGCTCTTACCAGAGACGGTGAGTCTGCAGATGTTGTAGCCGCTGCCATCACCTGTGGTCACCTCACACAGGTACAGACCCGAGTCCTCAGTCCTGAGTCTGGACAGCTGCAGTCTGATTCGTCCTTCTCTGAGGGCGTCTTTGTCACTCTGGACTCGCCCTGAAAACTTTTCATCCTGAACTTCTGAGGCCTCGACACCATGATGAACATAATAGAGAGTTGAGTATTTATGATCAGCTGTCAGGCTGCAGAGGACCTTCAGTGACTTGATGAACGAGTCTGATTTGGTGGTGAACGTCCACTCCAGTGTGATGCTGTGGTTCTCCTCTGCCTGGTAGGAGCTCTGAGTCACATTCACTACTAATGATCCTGTGGAGGAGACAGAGAGGAGCAGACACACTGAGAACACTAGAAAACATCTTTTTTCCCAGTACCTTCCTTTTATGAAGCCAAAGACATTCAAAGCTCACGCACCATGATATCAACAGTTTGACTCCATATTTTCTCCCTGGTCATCCTCATTTCATCTACAGATGCTTCCTTCTGTCAGAGGCTTCCAAAATTTAATGTCCAACTCTCACCTGTATTCATGTCTGTGGGAAATATCCTTGATGTCAACTAATAATACAGAAATTCGTTTAAACATTTATCAGTTCAGTTTTGAAACCCTGAAACAGCAAAACAAAAATACTTCAAAGGCACCTATTGTTGTTTCTTCCACCTATAGGGTTTCTTCAGCATTTTGAATTCCCCTGCTTCATTTCTTCATTTCACACTGGATGCTTTTGTGAAATTTTTCATTTTTACACATCTAGTGTAACAGTGTTTGTTTTTTGTATTTGTATTGCACTCTGTACAGGGAAGGGAAGTTGCTGCATGCTGTCTTTTTTGTGGTTTTAAAAAAGAAACTGTTTATAAATTGCAATAAAACAGGATCAATAATAATTTAGATATCAATTAAACAAAAGTGTTTAAAATGAACTAAAAATAGATTCTGCTAGAACCAGATTTATTTACCTATAACAACAAAATTCAAGGCAGAATGATAAAAATCCACAGTGACACAGACCAAAACCACTCCATGAAATCCGCAAGATGATGAAGGAGAACAAATTCAGTCTGCAAGAGAGCAAAAAGTCTTCATCTGACAGGTTTCTGATCCTCTCCACACTCAGCTGCAGACGTTAATAATAACTCCATTAAATCTCAACACACAGACACCTTTGTTAAAAATACATCTCAATAAAAATCACTCCACAGAAAGAACAGAAAGCAGAGTCACTTATTGTGAGTCCAGAACTTGCCTGAGAAACATGAAGTTACTCAATTACATCATCTACACTAGCATACAGCCAAGAAGAACTGTTTATAGTGAAATTATTTCCCAAAACATGAAGAAACTCACGGGTAGCACGGTAAATGGACTAGTTCTTTTCTAGCGCTTTTGTACTCTAACTGAGCACTCAGAGCGCTTATACAACATGTTTGCATTCACCCATTCATACAAGCACTTCCATGTGTAACTAAGCTAAGTGCTTTTACTGTCTAACATTCACATACATTCATACTCCAACGCTTGAACTTGAACTTGGGGTTCTCTTGCCCAAGGATACTTTGACATGCAGCCAGGAATAAAACCACCAGCCTTCCGATTAGTAGGTGACCTGCTCTACCAACCGAGCCATAGCCACCCCCAAATTCAGGTCTTGGGTTCAAATCCACCTTGGTGGACTTTCCTGTTTGGAGTTTGCGTGCTTCTCTCCGGGTTTTCCTCCCACAGTCCAAACACGTGCAGTTAGTGGGGTTAGGTTAACTGGTGATTCTAAATTGCACACAGCTGTGAGTGGTTGTCTGTCTCTCTGTGTTGGCCCTGCAACTAGTGATGTGTTGTTCTGTGTCAAGGCTTCGAAGCGTGTATCAAGTAATTGAGGGAGACTTTGTGAAGCACTTCCGGTTCCGGTATGATGGCGCCTGTGTTTGGCTCTGTCACTATCGATGTGTTTTTTTTCTGCTCTGCTGCTTTCACTCTGTTTTAGGATGTACTGCCTGTACTGGTTTACGATCACCTTTCACTGCTTTCCATCCGTGCCTCCATGATAGGTCAAAAATACCTTTTTCCCTGGTGCTGGCATTTTCCATTATATTCCCCGGAGATCACCTCTTCATCGGGCGCCCTAACTGAGGTGGCAGGCCTCGCAGGAAGAGAAGAAATGAGCGGTCTTCAAGTAAAGTTCCGACTGCTCTGGAAACAGGGTTTGATGGGTAAGCGATGCCGAGCATTTTTAGAGCCTCCTGTGCTCGGTCATCTTTCTTGGAGGGAAATCCTTCTCAACTGTCTCTGCGTGGATACTCAAGGCCAAGCCTGGTAAGACAATGCTTCCTTAGGTGGATCCACCAGACTCTGCTCGTATTTGGCCTGTTTTACCCTCATTTCGTGGATTTTATAAAGGCCGATGCTCAAACCCCTCTGTATCTGCGCTCTTTTCCTCAAGCATCAACCACAAATCAGGCTTCCTCCTCACTACATATGGCGCTTTTTAATGCACAATCGGTTTCCACAACTCGTTCTTATCATGTGACTCTGTCCCCTGCTATACGCATGGTCAGCTCTCACATCTTAAACTCTTCAGCAGCAGATGTTTTGTTAGATAGATTAAATTTATCTTTATCCTTGCCTGACGATGCTGATCATTTAACAAATCTATTTAATGCTCATTGTCATGCTATTTTTAAATGAAATCTGTCCAGTTGTAATGAGATTAACTCCTATCTTTAAATCCTCGCCCTGGATTGACGATAATATTAATGGCTTAAAGCGTTCTTGCCGTAAGTCTGAGCGTTTGTGGAAGAAAACTCGCTTACATGTCCACCTTTTGTATCTAAAGGACCTCCTAGTCTATTTTAATAATTCCGTTAAAGATGCGAGGGCTACCTCTTTTTCTAATCTGGTCACAAAAAGTAAGGGTAATGCAAGAGTGCTATTTGCTACCATTACTGCTATTGTTAATCCTGCTTTACCTACTGCACCAATCTTTTCTAACAAAGACTGTAATACCTTTCTGCATTTTCTAGTAGACAAGATCAGCGCTCTTAGGACAAATATTTCTCAGTTCAGTTGTTCGCTGCCCATTCCTGCCCCAGCCCTGTCTTCTCGTTAGAAAGTTCTCTCCGGTCACTTTACCTGAGCTGCTAAAAATTAGTTGGATCTATGAAAGTGTCTTCGTGTTCCCTGGATATTCTACCTGCATCCCTATTTAAAAACGTTTTTCTGCACATCAGTTCATGTATTCTTTCTATAATAAATACTTCACTCATCTTAGGTCAAGTTCCCATTTATCTTAAGAATGCTGTCATCCATCCACTTTTAAAGAAATCTAAACTTGACCCCGCTGCTTTCAATAATTATAGACCAATATCTAAATTAACATTCTTATCTAAGATACTAGAAAAGGTTGTTGCTAAGCAGCTTACTGCCTTTTTGGAACAACATAATATCCTGGATAAATTTCAATCTGGCTTTCGCAGAGCTCACGCTACTGAAACAGCTCTCCTTAGAGTTTCCAATGATGTTTTGTTGAGTAGGGATGCAGGAGAATGCTCTGTTGTACTGATGTTGGATCTTTCTTCTGCTTTTGACACTGTAGACCATGAAGCTTTACTTGATAGACTACATTGCTGGGTGGTTATATCTGGATCTGCCCTGAAATGGTTTACTTCATACTTGTCAAATCGACGATTTAATGTGGCAGTTTCTGATTTCAGATCCGACTTGGCCCTCTGTTGTTTCTGTTATGTTTATTCCCTTTGAGGCATGTTCTGAACACTTTTGAGGGAATATCGTACCACTGTTATGCCGATGACATCCAGCTGTATATTTCTTTCAGGCATGAACATGTCTCAAAGTTGCAGGTACTAATAATGTGTCTAAAATCCATTAAAAGCTGGCTAGCCGAAAATTTTCTTCAACTCAATGAGGACAAAACTGAAATTCTGATCTGAGCTCTGGATAAATCTGTCTCTAATATAATGATAGCCCTTGGTCCTCTTGCTAAATTCATTAAGCCTTCTATTAGGAACCTTGGGAAAACCTTTGATTCTGCCTTTATGCTTGACACTCGTGTTAAATCGGTGACACACTCTTGTTTATTCCACCTTAGGAATATTGCTAAGCTTACCTCCATCATATCTCATTCTGAACTTGAGATGGTTATTCATGCATTTATATCCTCCCGCCTGGACTATAGTAATGTATTGTTTACCTGTCTTAGCAAACATTCCCTGGAGCGTTTACAGGCTGTTTAGAATGCTGCTGCTAGGCTTCTGACTAAATCTTCCAAATATTCTCACATCACCCCGCTTCTGATCCAGTTACACTGGCTACCTGTGAAATTTAAAATACAGTTTAAGGTTTTGGTACTTAAATTTAGAGCTCTTCACGAGCAAGCCCCATTGTACTGTATATTAGTGAACTCCTTCACTTATATACCCCTTCTAGATCACTGCTGTCATGTGATCAGGGATTACTCTGTGCATTCTACAAGACTGAAAACGAAAGGAGACAGAGCTTTTGCCTCAGTGGCTCCCTGTGTCTGGAACTCTCTCCCTGTCCATCTTAGAGCGGCGGACTCATTGATATATTTTAAAGGTCTTTTAAAAACACATCTTTTTAGCTTGGCATTTGTTTAGTTTGTTTTTATTATTCTTTGTCCTTTGTGAAGCACTTCGTAACACCTGTTTTGAGAGGTGCTATATAAATAAAGTTTTACTTACTTTTGTGAAGCACGCATCGAGGCTTGTGTCGTGACGTGCGACACCTCGCAAGCCGGCCGTACCACGTGACTGATTCAGGAAACGATTCATGGGTTTGGTGTGCGATTCGAAATATAACGGGCAGCAAAACTCAGCGGTGAATCATGTGAAATCGTTTCAAACAAAATAAAACGCCTGAAGCTCAGCACTGTGGCAAAGCTGTTATAAATAAAAATGAATAAGTAAAATGTCCCTAGTGAGCACACTAACCAAGTAACACAATCACATTCACATCACAGCTCTCTCCCGAACTTATTTCCACATTCGCTCTTGACCCCAACATTGTATCATAAAGACAGACACCATAGTTGGCTCAGGATTTATTTATTGTCATCACAAAAATCCGTTATTCTGTTGAAAGCGTCACGCACCAAAGCCACTTTGTGACTATAATCAGTCTGTCTGTTTTACATTGACTGTCCTCTTGATGGCGCAGTTTCGACCCTTGGGTTCACCGATTAACTGGAAAGCTTAAATGCTTCATGAAGCTTCATGTCACCGTCACTAGATTATAATCACCCTGCCTGTTTTACATTGACTGTCCACTTGATGGTGCAATGGAGCAAATAAAGCACCATGAAGCTTCGACTCACGGGTTTACTGATTGGATGGAAAGCTTCATGAAGCTTCATCTCACCATCACTACCTGCAACAGGCTGTCGACCTGTACAGTGTGTACCCTACCTCTCACCCTATGATAGCTATATAGCTACTAATGTCAGCTGGTAACTGAAAGTAATGCATAGTAGTACATTAGTACAGTAGAAATAAAACCTGTTTACCTTGAGAAGGAGAACAGTGACAGAAGTTTTAGAAGTCCATCACAGATTGGTGCACATTTACCGACTCAAGATGTTGGCATTTATTGTTGAGCTACTCCAGTCCTGTTGCTGCAGCTGGGATCCGATTGGTTTCAATGTGAGACTGGGAGGAGTTAACTGTATGTTCAACAGAGACTGTCTGACCTCCTGGTTCCCTGGATGGTGTTTAGTGTTTTTACTCTCACTTCTTCTTTTCCAAAACCAGCTGTGTTTAAGGTTTGTGCTGTGCTTAAAGCAGAGCAACTCTCAACAGCTCCTGTTGCAAAAGGTTAAAAAAAAAACCTGTTTGATCATTAGTGAAATGAGCCCTGTGACTTATTGCTGGGCAAATGTCTGAATGAGGCTTATTATGATTTTGCTTGTTGATGATTGTTAGATCAGATCCATCTTTAATATTTTATCTGTGGAACAGTCTGAAGGTGTTTTATTCACAGCTGTTTAAAGAAAAGCTTCAGGTTAAGTAAGAACTGCTCTAAAATTTACAGTGAAGCACAAACAAACCTTCTGACAAACTATTCAGCATAAAGATATTAAAATTAAAGTGCATGTGAGAACCATTGTTGGTCAGTGAGTAACTAACCTTCCAGTAAAATCAGCTTTGACAGCTAAAGTTAGAGGCTCCTGATTGGTGTGCATGTGCAGCTCATTCAGTCCTACTAAAAACATTTGTTTCCACTTGATGAAATTACAGAACATTTGACTCTGTAATTTCACCCTGTTTTACATTATTGCAGCAAATAAACTCTGTGGGAAATAAAAGTTTAATCCTCACAGCATTTGTGCCTGAATGAAACAAACTGCAGACAATGACACCACCATCACTGATATTCTTCTGCTGTGTCATGCTACATGTCAGGCTATCATTTGGTGAGAGGCTGGCTACAATATAAACATGAGCACATTTTCAGAAACTAATTTCAGGCATGTGACAAAAAGCTCACCACACAAGCCAGATTACTGATGTTAGGGACAGGAACTGATGACTGGGACTCCTGGTCTATCAGCACTTTCTGTTTGATGTTCTGCACGAGGTTCTGCCATCCTTTTGTCTTTAAGACATAAATATTATATTTGGACTTTGCTCTGAGCAAATATGAGTTATTGAGATTAGTCTCACAGCCATCAACTGAATTCAGTATCAACACTTCTTTGCTGTGTGTTGAAAAAAAAAAGAGCAGTTTCAAATTTTTAGAACAATTTATGACCTATAATAGAAAAAGTCCACCAGACCATATCTTTACATGTCTACATGCTGTAGTACCATCTTGTGAAATATTTCAACTCACTATACATCAATAGTTTTTAGAATGCTAATTTTAATAATATTTATAAAAAAAATCCATGAAGCAGCTAAAAAGTGCACTGACCTACAAAGAAATTGAAAATGGTTTTGTCTTTTGTATCTACACATTGTGTCATAGTCGTACATGCTAATGAAAAGAGTACAGCGCATGGAGTATGTTTTGTTGTTTGTGCTTTTTATATGATTTCTGTGAACCTGTTAGAGGAAGGATAAGGCGCTCTGGGATACATTGAATACATGATATCTAAATGTAAATCCTCTAGTTTTATATGCAAAAATAATTATTGTTCTATCGTATGTGGTTGCAGTTCTACTGCATTTAAAACCAGTTACACAATTGGGAGCACCAGCACGCTGGCCGGTCATAAAGGGTTGTAACAACCCCTGCCTGTTTTCAGTCTCCAGGCCCTTCAGGCCTTTGATGGGCAGAGATCGTCTGTGCTAACTGGGAACACCTGGGCCCTGTGTTCCCAGGGTATAAATCTGAGGCAGGAACTTCTCCTGGGTGCCATGCACCAGCCTGCTGCAAACATTTTGTTACCTTTGTTTTCCTTTAGGGTTTTTTTTTTTTGGCTGCATTCACAACACTTACAAACATCTCGACACTCATCCACACCCTACACCACTGATTTGCACACCTCATCTGCCTTTAGTTTTGTTGTTTAAGTTTGTTTAGTAAACTCTTTATTTTTCAACTGGCAAATGGTGTGTCCACCCTTTTTTGTCATGGCCTTACAAGCCAGTTTATGACAAAGGGCTACTAGACTTTCTTGTTGCAAATATAAAATTCAGTTTTATTTATATAGCGCCAAATCACAACAGTTACCTCAAGGCATTTTATATTGTAAGAAAGACCCTACAACATTTTTTCTTAAAGAACCTAAATGTGGTTTGGTGTTTTCCAAGATGAAGCTGCAGATTATGATTAATTATGATTAACCTGGGCTCTGCACTATAAAGCAAGTCCAACATGTTTGGATTTCTTTCTGTTATCTGGCTTCAGTTAGCCTCACTGCAGCAATCAGGATAACAGGTCACACTGAGCATGTGACTGTAGCTACTACCACACTCAAAGAGGTCACATGCTGCCAGCTTGTCCTATCAGACACAAAAATGTCAGCTGACAGCAGGAAGAAAACACCATGATATTATAAAAATATGGAGAGTTTAAAAACACAATAAAGACTGAAAGCAACACACAGACAACACAGCAGAGTGAGTGTGTGAGGGTTAAGATAAGTCAGACTGTAAAGTGATCCTATAAATGATGAAGGGAAACTAGCAAAAATGCAGCCTGTATCACAGCTCTGTCAGTCTGACATGATGGATTATTATTGATATTTTGTTAAATTAATGTTTAAGTTTTTATTCTTCAGCAGCAGCTCTGATGGTGTTCAATGTTCTGAGAGCAAAGATGAAGCACAGACTGGTTGTGCCTTCATGTGGATATGATCTGTCTGCTTTAAATGTACTCAGGTCAAATATATGTGAGAACCTCAATTGGTACGATGGACTAAACACAGTTAAACTAATTAAACTAAGTTTATGTGTTTCTGACTTTTAATAAAAACCTGCTTTGGGGAGATTTGGAGTTTATTTTCTGATAAGTTATGAATAAAGAAAATAACTGTCTGGACTCCATTGATCAGATTTCACTGCTGGTTCTGTTCGTGGTTCCATTTCTGTCCTGTTTGTTTCAGTGTGAGCTCTCACTGCCCTCTCAGCACTTTATCTAACCTGATGGTAGCTGAAAGCTGTTACCTTGGTGATGGAAACATGTTCACGATCAGTCATTAAGTTAAATTTGACCTCAGCCTGCTGCTGTCAGAGATTAACAAGATTAACACAAGTGTTAGTGCGTGTGTGTGTGTGTGTGTGTGTGTGTGGGGGGGGGGTACTTGTGTTTTTGCACAGTTTGTAAACATGAAGCTTTGAGAAAGAGAAAAATGATCAGATTTGTGAAGCTGAACTTCCAAATATGTGCAGATGATCTCTTGTAATTCAGGTTTGGAAGTTTGTGTTTGTAAATTAATTTTACATGTTGTGGTGGACAACAGAGACAGTCAGTGTCAGGAGAAGCAGAACTTCCATCTATCGTGCTCCTGACAATGAGCAAGTGGTGTCCATCTGCTGACCAAAGCACAACTTTTTGTCTTGAGGTTTTCAGTTACTTTCTGTGGTTTTTTTGGGGGGAAACACAGCCATGACTGAAACACCACTGTTCTTCTTTCTTTGTGACAGACATTGCGTTATTCCATGAAAGGGCTGGGGTTCAGGACCAGGAGCAGGTGATATCTGTCTGCTGACCAAAGTACAACTTTGTGTCTTGAAGTTTTCAGTTGGTTTCAGTTGTTTTTTGGTTTTTAAAAAGAGGGAAACACAGCCATGACTGAAACACCACTATTCTTCTTTTCCCTGGGGCATACTGTGAGTGATTCCATGAAACTGAATTATTTTGGCCACAATAACCTTGCAGAGAAAATCTGATATCAGGACAGCCCTAAATTTGTCTCCATCAAAGATTAAAAACAGTTCTGCAGAGACATAAATATGTAGATAGGAGATATAAATTATATTAAATCTGTTATTTAAACACATTTGCTGCACTGACATTGACTTTATTCATGAGTGTGGATTCATGACCTCATGGCATCAGCTAAAACAGTCTGTACTGCATGCTGTATGTTGTGTGTCTGTAACTAGAAGGCCAGCAAAAATACTGCAAAGCTGAGTGTCAGCATACTGACAATAAAACTGACCTGACACTGACAAAGCAGTCAGTGCCAAACAAATGTTGTGTAGCTAGTGTGTCTTTGAACCTGAGTCTAAATGTCAGATTTTATTTCCCATGACACCTTGAGGGAGGCCAAAGCCTCACTGCCCTCACAGAATAATACACAGATGCTTCAGGATCAGCTTTAAGAACACATCACTGCAGTGTGACTCCTCCAGGGCAGCAGCCTCCTGTTCTAACCAAGCCTTCCACAGAAATCTGGTTATTACTGCATTGAGTTTAGCCAAATACTCACAGGTGTGTTTAAATACATTAAAGATCTGAGGCACTTTGATCCAGATCAGCATTTACTGGATGACCTTTGACCTCCTTGGCCAGTTTGATGAAAGACTTTGCAGAGCTTACAGTGAGACTCATCTTCATCTTCTAACCCCAACACTCCCATCACTCTGGAAAAAGTTAAACCTGGATTCAGACTACATGCCCCTTTTCTGTTTTTCCAGAGTCCAATCTTCATTGTTCCCAACAAAGTGAAATTTTTTCCCGATTGCCCTCACTGATGAGCTGGACTCTGAAGGCCCCACAGCTGTTTAATATCAATACTTTGAGTTTCCTTTGTTCGTGCAGGAATGCTCTCACTTTCACTTTTAAAAAAGCAGCGAGTTCAACTGTTGAATTATTTTTTGTTTTTTAAAATTTGATGTCTTCAGATGTTTAAATAATTTCCATTCATGATCTTTGAAGAGTTTTTTCTGAGTCCATTTTTCTCTCTAAGATTCTGGTCGTCCTTCCATCCTTAATGCTGCATTGGAGAAACCTTAACCCAGTTTAAGTATTTCAGAACTTGATCAATTTAATGAAGTGTTTCAGGTAAACACTGTCATGCGGGACACACACACACACACACACACACACACACACACACACACACACACACACACACACACACACACACACACAGTTACAGCTGTTCTCTTAAAAGGCAATATGATTTAATATAAATCCACGGTAACAACAAAGACAGAAAAAAATAAATGAGTGTTAAAAGTATTTCTAACATAAAAGAACCCTCATCCTTTAACTAAGGAGACCAGATCTCAGAGGAAAACTGAAATTAAAACTGAAAATTTTAATTATGAATTAAAAATTAAACATGAACAAATAGTTCCGGTTTATTATGCAACACACATTTTCCATCTTTGAGCAGGGCTTTCAAATTATGCCAGTGGCAAGCGCATTTTCCACCTACTCCACCACTCTGCGCCATCTGCTTTTTAATTTTCCTAAAAAAAAATTTTTTTGCGCTGTCCGCCATCTCCATTTCCAGCGCCACGTGGATGCACGTTGCAATATTTACATTCTTTCAATCTGAGCCTTTTGATTGGGTCACGACTGCCAGGTGACTGCCATGTGACTATTCATATCGTCTGCTGCCGTCATGGCTTCGGTCTCGGTCATAAGGCGCCTGCTACTTTGGCATGCCCCCCTGCTACTCCAAAACAATTTGAAACCCCTGTCTGAGTATCTCTGAGTAAATATTTTCCTGGAGGAAGTTACAGTTCTTGCGGTTTTGCATGTTCAGCTTTTCAGTAAAATATGAGGAACAGGGGACAAACAACTGACTGTTCTCTTGTGATGGTCACAGCACTGGTCTGCTTGGCATTTCTCCATGCACTAAATAACTCTTTTACAGTTTGTAATGATGATGATGATGATTACTGTAGAAGCATTTTGTTTGGACTCACTTCTGAGCACAGGAACATCTGCTCTCAGATTCATTTAAGTAATGTGTTTTGTCCTGGCTGTTGTGTCCAAGGGCGTAGGAAGGAGTTTACTATTGGGGGGGACACATATCGGAAACCTGACAGATCCGTAAATACTCGCAGCAAAGCATAAAAAATGCTATTTAATCTTTTACTTCCTTCTTTTTCAAATGTTTCTTGGAAAAATAGTGTTGTGTACACCTATATTATTGCATGTATAATTTACATATACAGTGGCTTGCAAAAGTATTCATACCCCTTGAACTTTTCCATATTTTGTCACATTACAACCACAAACATAAATATATTTCACTGGAATTTAATGTGAAAGACCAACACAAAGTGGTATACAATTGTGAAGTGGAACGAAAATTATACATGATTTCAACATTTTTTACAAACGTAGACGTATTAGTAAATTGAGATATCTCTAATTATATTTTGACTAGACAAAATACATATTTGAGATATCTCTAATTACATGCTGACCAGTTGAAATGATGTCAGATTTACCATTGAGTTGTATGGTGGCTTCAATTCAAGATATCTTCAATGAATTACTGACTATCTGAAACTCACATTTCAGATATCTACAGTTAAATTATGACTAGTCATGAAGTGAATTCGAGATATCTTGTTTTTTATTCAGACTAGTAATGATTCTAATTAAATTAGAATTAAATTAAATTAAATTAGATTCTAATTAAATATCTTAAATTGTAATTAGGAATGTGTGACCCGTCAAATGACGAATCCGGTGACATCATTTGAGATATCGTGAAAGGAATTTTGACTCGTCAAAATGTAATTGAAGATATTTTGAATTATTATTCTTACTAGTCAGAATGTAATTGCAGATATCTTAAATTACCATTCTGGATAGTCAAAATGTAGTTTTGTCTAGTCAAAATGCAATTTTAGATATCTGAAATGTACACTGCTCAAAAAAATAAAGAGAACACTTAAACAACACAATATAACTCCAAGCAAATCAAACTTCTGTGAAATTAAACTGTCCACTTAGGAAGCAACACTGACTGACAATCAATTTCACATGCTGTTGTGCTAATGGAATAGACAACAGGTGGAAATTACTGGCAATTAGCAAGACACACTCAATTAAGGAGTGGTTCTGCAGGTGGGGACCACAGACCACTTCTCAGTAACCATGCTTTCAGACTGATGTTTTGGTCACTTTTGAATGTTGGTGGTGCTTTCACACTCGTGGTAGCATGAGACAGACTCTACAACCCACACAAGTGGCTCAGGTAGTGCAGCTCATCCAGAATGGCACATCAATGCGAGCTGTGGCAAGAAGGTTTGCTGTGTCTGTCAGTGTAGTGTCCAGAGGCTGGAAGCGCTACCAGGAGACAGGCCAGTACACCAGGAGATGTGGAGGAGGCCGTAGGAGGGCAACAACCCAGCAGCAGGACCGCTACCTCCGCCTTTGTGCAAGGAGGAACAGCAGGAGGACTGCCAGAGCCCTGCAAAATGACCTCCAGCAGGCCACAAATGTACATGTGTCTGCACAAACGGTTAGAAACCAACTCCATGAGGATGGTATGAGGGCCCAATGTCCACAGATGGGGATTGTGGGGGATTTCATTCATTCAGATCTAGGATGTGTTATTTGAGTGTTCCCTTTATTTTTTTTGAGCAGTGTAATTACGGATAGTCAGACAAACGGATTTTATGTTAAAACGGCCTTCCACAGCTGTACTTCCACTTCATCCACAATGTACTTAAATCATAAAACTACAACAGACATAAAACACAGCATGTCAGTAAGAAACATCTCTTCACACTTCGACATTTGGTTAAACATTTCTTATCAAAGTAAGCACTCTCACATTAAGCAATTATCAACCACGGACATCGCTGCTAGTTAGCAATGCATAACACATGCTAGTAGCAAAAGGCTAACACAGAAGTGCTTCATCAAAACTTAACTCAATGATTCAAAGAAATCAATTCATATGTGATGTACTATATGACAAACTGTAACTGACAACACTTACAGACGTATCTATTCCAAGTTTGGAGCAAGAGAATATGGCAGGCCGTTTTAACATAAAATCCGTTTGTCTGACTATCCGTAATTACATTTCAGATATCTAAAACTACATTTTGACTAGACAAAACTACATTTTGACTATCCAGAATGGTAATTTAAGATATCCACAATTACATTCTGACTAGTAAGAATAATAATTCAAGATATCTTCAATTACATTTTGACGAGTCAAAATTCCTTTCAAGATATCTCAAATTACGTCACCTGATTCGTCATTTGACGGGTCACACATTCCTAATTACAATTTAAGATATCTCAAATGTAATTATGACCAGTCAAAATTACGTTTTAGATAGCTGAATTAAGCGATTGCGGGTAAGCCCCCTTGTGGTGTAGTGAGCTGTCCAAACAATTGCCTGTGTAGAATTTCAGGTGGCTGCAATGGCGCTGGCCGTTGTGGACAAAATTGTAATAAAATGCAACAATATAGACAGAGCTGTTCAGTATGGGATATGCAGAGAACGCAAAAATCATGTATTTAAAGACTGCTTAAGAAATCTGCACAGAATCTCTGAATTTATGTCAGGCCATTTCAACAAACTGCCTTATAAACATTCCGCCAAAATGCTCCGTAATTCAAGATATCTCAAACGTCATTCTGACTAGTCAGAATATTAATTTAAGATATCTTAAATAGAAAAGCCATCTAATTCAAGATATCTGTAATTCATTTTGAGATATCTTAAAAGGCATTTTGACTAATCAAAATTACAGTTCAAGATATCTCTAATTTAGTTTTGCCTAGTCGTTATTTGCTTTCAAGATATCTAGAATTTAATTTGCACTAGTCAAAACTATTTATCGCCTATCTAAAAATACATTTAAGATATCTTGAATTATGGTGTCATTTAAGATATCTTTAATTATAATTATGACTAGTCAGAATAACAAACGAGATATCTCGAATTAACTTTATGACTAGTCATAATTCAATTGTAGATATCTGAAATAGGTGTTTCAGATAGTCAGTAATTCGTTGAAGATATCTTGAATTGAAGCCTCCATTCAACTCAATGGTAAATCTGACGTCATTTCGACTAGTCAGAATGTAATTAGAGATCTCTTATATAGGTATTTTGACTAGTCAAAATATAATTAGAGATATCTTAATTTACTAATACATCTAGTCATAAATCAATTTCAGATATCTGGAACGTAAGTGTGGTGAAACGGATTTTATGTTAAAACGGCCTGCCATAGTACAGCAATTAAACTGGAACTCTCCCTGCCTGATATAATTGCTATTATATCACTAGAAACATTAGATGAAAGTCATGCTCTGTGTGTTCCAGAGCACACAGAGATTGCGCAGATAGGAGATGCACTGGAGACTATCAAGTGTCTTGGGTGCGTAAGAGTCAGAGGACGAATGCTAAGTGACACAGACAATCAAGTATCAAATATAAACTACAAAAGTAGTCAAATATAGAAGTCATTATCAGGACTCTGGAGAACTTGACTGCATACTGAGGAGGCAATTCAGCCATTTGATTCAGGTGTGTTGGATCAGGGACACATCTAAAACCTGCAGGACACCGGCTCTTGAGGCCAGGAGTTGGCCACCCCTGAAGTAGGGTGTGTCAAGTGGCAGGGTCCTGGTTCTCTTGTGCTACCTGCAGGGAGCAACTGTAAAGCAACCTGTAAAGTTGAGCTAAAACAACCCTTGCCTCATGAGATCTTGATGGTAGAAGCTTCTTCTACCAACCCTCTTACCACTGGTGTATTGTTACAGTCCATGACAATCCCAAGCAATGCTGTGGATTCTAACTAGTTCACTGTTCTTCTGCTTAAAGATGTAACAATTCCAGTTGGCACATCTTAGGTTGCCTGTGCATGACTGATGTTGTTACAACCGTGTCAGAACAACAGCTGGTGTCTGAGGTCATTTGATTCCAGTCTTATCAACTTTCGCTCATCTTCTGTTCCGGTGGAAAGCCAGGCTCTGTCAGAAATTGTCTGAAAGGGCCGATGTATTCTCATGAACTTGATGTGGGGTTAGCCAGAGGTGTAGAGCATACAATTCCTCTGTCAGGCCCACGACCATTTCGTGAGCGGTCCAGATGCATTGCTCCAGCTGATATTGATGATGTATGTCGTCACATACAGAAGTTATTGGCAGCAGGCATAATTAAGGAGTCCAGGAGTTGTCATTGTTCGAAAAACGGAGAAGTCAGAATGTGCATTGATTATTGCACACTCAACAGCCGCACTGTGCCTGATCAATACACAACACCCCTGATTGATGAAGTTCTGGATTGTCTATCTGGAAGCAAATGGTTTTCAGTCCTGGACTTAAGGAGTGGCTACTATCAGATAGCCATGAAGGAGGAGGACAAAGAGAAAACCGCTTTCATATGTCCTCTAGGTTTCTATCAGTTTGAGCGGATGCCTCAAGGCATCGCTGGAGCTCCTGCGACCTTCCAAAGGTTGATGGAGAGGGTCGTCGGTGACATGAACTTGCTCCAGGTACTAGTTTACCTGGATGACTTGATAGTGTTTGGGAAAACACTAGAGGAGCACAAAAAGAGACAAATGTCAGTTCTGTCAGACGCAAGTCAAATATGTGGGTCACATAGTGTCAGCAGAAGGTGTTGCAGCCGACCCAGGCAAAGTGGAGGCTATCATGAACTGGCCCAGGCTGCACAACCTTATGACTTTGCGATCATTTCTAGGGTTTTGTGGATACGATCGGAGGTTTATCCACAATTACTCAGCCATTGTCCGCCCTTTGACAGACCTCACTAAAGGGTACGCCCCAACTCAGTGGGGAAGGAGACCCAAGACAGGGCAGAATCATGCCTATCTGGATGAGAGGGATCCCTTTGGAGACAGATGGGATCAAGTGTGCACTGAGGCATTTGAAGCCATTAAAACCTGGCTCACCAATGCACCAGCTCTAGCCTTTGCCGACCCTAGTAAGCCATATGTGCTGCATGTGGATGTTAGCCTGTCTGGTCTTGGTGCAGTCTTATATCAAGGGCATCCTGAAGGGCTTAGGCCGGTTGCATTTGCCAGCCATAAACTCAGTTCATCAGAAAATAATTATCCCATCCATCAGCTGGAATTTCTCTGTCTTAAGTGGGCCATGGTTGAGAAATTCCACGATTATCTCTATGGAGCCCGCTTTATAGTGCACACTGATAACAACCCGCTAACCTATGTCTATAGATGGTTGTCAGATTTGTCAGTGTATGACTTTGACGTTGTTTACTGACCTGGAAGAAACAACATTGATGCTGCTCTGTTGTCCCGGATGGAGCCAGGAGAAAAGACAGAAATGCAAAACATCTCTCAGGAGAGTGTTAAGTCTATTTGCCAGAGAGTTGGTGGCCTCAATTCTCCTGAGGACTCACCAGATACATACAGCAGCTTGGAGCCCATCCAGATTCTGTGCCTGATGTTTACACCTTTTCTACAAACTTGCAGCTGAACAATCTGAGGCAATTGTCCAAGCCAGAGCTAATGGAACAAGATCCTGTGATAAGACCAACCATTGAGGCCATAAAGAGTAGCAAATGGCCAGATGAGATCAAGACAAACCCAGACTTTCTCGCCATGAAAAGAGAAATGGGGAAGTTGATTCCTTCACCGACTAAATCGTGCAGCAGAAAAGACTTACTAACTGGTGCTACCTGCTGAATTCAGAGCTGTGGTGCTGAAATCCATGCATGATGACTTAGGTCATATGGGTGTGGAAAGAACAGTTGATATGTTCCGAAGCAGATTCTTCTGGCCCAAGATGTCTGTTGAGGCAGAACAATAGATAAAAAACTGTGGAGAGTGTCTTTTGAAGAAAACTTAATGCCAAAGAGCTGTACCGATGGAGTTGGTCTGTATTGATTTCCTGTCCATGGAACCAGACTCCAAAGGAATAAGTAATGTGCTAGTGATCACAGACCATTTCACAAGATATGCCCAAGCATTTCCAACCAAAAACCAGAAGGCTCTCACAGTCGCCAAAGTTTTGGTGGAGAAATATTTTGTGCACTACGATTTGCCAGCCTGGATTCATTCAGATCAGGGACAAGACTTTGAGTCGAGACTCATTAAAGAAATGTTGAAGATACTTGGCATACAGAAGTCACGGACTACTCCGTACCATCCTCAGGGTGATCCTCAGTCTGAACGATTTAACAGGACCTTGTTGTCGATGCTAGGGACCCTGAAGTAGGAAAAGAAGTGGCAGTGGAGTCAGTATGCTACTCATCTTGTGCACGCTTATAACAGCACTAAATGTGATGCTACAGGATATTCCCCGTACTTCTTGATGTTTGGAAGAGAAGCTAGACTTCCAGTGGATGTGTGTTTTGGGACACATCTAAATGAAAAGGCAGAACATCAGCACTCTTCCTATGTCACCACATTGAAGGAGGATTTGCAGAAGGCTTTATGAGCTTGCTGCAGAAGCCTCTGGCAAGTTGCACTTGAGAAATAAGAGGACTAATGACAAGAGACTTGTGGTCCAGAGTCTAGAGCCGGTGACAGAGTGCTGGTGAGAAATCTTGGAATAAAAGGGAAACACAAGCTTGAGAATCGCTGGTGTGACTTTTCTTATGTTGTTGTGGCCAGAATGCCAAACTACAAGGTAAAACTCCAGAATGGCAAGGGCAGAGTCAGGACATTACACAGAGATAATTTGCTGCCCACAGGAGACTTGCCAGTGCTGGAGAACTCACAACATGCATCACATAAGGGAGCAAAGCCATTAGAAGCCCATAAGCGGCATGAGAGGGTCACCACAGATCATTCCATACAAGAGGAAAGTGCAGTGTCAACTGAGTCATCTGATTTTGAGTGTGGTTTGCCATCTAGACCATATAGGACTTATTTTGAGAAGATGTTTCAGACGAGGGATGACACTGTGAGTGGAGAAAAACAAGCAGGAGGCTGCATTCCACTGAGTGACAATTACTCTGACCGACCAGACCATCCTCCTGTAGACTCTGACCGTGACACTAACCGTGAGACCAACAGTGAGTCTGACGAAGGTTCGAGCAGTGATGAAAGTGTAAGCAAGTCTAGTAGTTCTGGCTCAAGACTACTTACAAAGCTGACTAGGTCCACAAAATTGAATAAGTTCTGATTGGATGTCGTCCCCGCCAAGCCGTCATGAAAAAAGTGTCATTGACAAAAACTAGGACAAAAATATTTTGTCAACGAAATTAACACTGCTCTCCTAATTTCCTAAATCAAGGTGCTGCTCCTCTTCCCAGGCGGCTGCAGCCTGGTAGACCTCTGCCTCTCTAGATGCTGCTGTTGCCTCCTTCATTGTTCCCAACAAAGTGAAGCTTTTTCCCGATCGCCCTCACTGATAACCTGGGCTCTGAAGGCCCCACAGCTGCTTATTCTCAATATTTTGAGTTTTCTGTGTTCATGTAGGAATGCTCTCACTTTCACTATTAAAAAAGCAATGAGTTCAACTGTTGAATTACTTTTTGTTTTTTAAAATTTGATGTCTTCAGATGTTTAAATAATTTCCATTCATTATCTTTGAAGATTTTTTTTCTCTGAGCCCATTTTTCTCTCTAAGATTCTGGTCATTCTTCCATCCTTAATGCTGCATTGGAGAGATCAAATTCGGTATTTCAGCATTTGATCAACTTAATGAAGTGTTTCAGGTAAACATTGTCATGCGGGACACACACCGCAGCAACAGCTGTTCTCTTAAAAGACAATATGATTTAATATAAACACACAGCAACAACAAAGACAAAAAAAATAAATGAGTGTTAAAGGTATTTCTAACTTATAAGAACCCTCATCCTTTAACTAAGGAGACCAGATCTCAGAGGAAAACTGAAATTAAAACTGAAAATCTTAAACCTGAATTAAAAATTAAACATGAACAAATAGTTCCGGTTTATTATGCAACACACATTTTCCATCGCTGAGTATCTCTGAGTAAATATTTCCCTGGAGGAAGTTACAGTTCTTGTGGTTTTGCATGTTCAACTTTTCAGTAAAATATGAGGAACTGAGGACAAACAACTGACTCTTCTCTTGTGATGGTCGCAGCACTGGTCTGCTTGGCCTTTCTCCATGCACTAAATAACTCTGTTACAGTTTGTAATGATGATGATGATGATTACTGTAGAAGCATTTTGTTTCGACTCACGTCTGAGCACTTCTGCTATCAGACTGATTTAACTAATGTGTTTGTCACTTTGGCCACTTTCAATATTCATTAATCAAAATCTGAATAAAATTTGGATTTTCTTTCCCTTAAAGTCAACATCACACAATAGATTCTGCTGAATACTCAGGAAGGAAGCTTTCTGAAAGACTCGACTCACAAACACTCGTGTGACTGTTTAACCAGCTTCAGGTCTTCAGTGTATAACTCTCCAGGGGTGTGTGGGAGTTTAGGAGGTCTATTTCCTGGTGAGGTTATAGTGATTG
This sequence comes from Amphilophus citrinellus, assembly GCA_013435755.1. Classification (NCBI taxonomy): domain Eukaryota; kingdom Metazoa; phylum Chordata; class Actinopteri; order Cichliformes; family Cichlidae; genus Amphilophus; species Amphilophus citrinellus. The sequence goes on from JACBYM010000620.1 coordinate 19,938, forward strand.
GATCAGCCCATCCTGCCATGTCATTTTGAACCCACACTCAATGATCAGGGTCTAATGATGGAGTGGTCCAAGCCTGACCTGAATCAGAATCAGAATCAGAAATGCTTTATTGATCCCAGAGGGAAATTTCTGTTGTTACAGCTGCAACCGTTTCATTTAAATGAATAAAACCGAAACAAATAAAATACACTAAAGGTATAAAAATATAAAAACTAAAGAGATAATTTGGCTATATACACATCTAAATCTTGTGAGTGCAGTGGCTGTGACAGTAAATATAAATCTGGAATATACTGAAGTATTTATAGATGTTTTGTATATGATGTCGTTATATATATATATATATGTACAACATATATGTATGAAACCAGACCATCAAACTGACTGAGCTTAGTCGTGTACGTTCAGCTGTAGGAACAGGAGGGACTTGAAGATGGAGATGTTCGTCAACATGAAGCAGGAACTCAAATTCAGGACACTTGTTGCTCAATACAACATGATATTCGGTTTCTAACTGTGGTCTAACTGTGAATAGAATAGAATGTCTTTGTCATTATGCAGAATGCACATTGAGATTGGACGGCCACTCCTGTTTCAGTGCCAAACTGTAGAAAAGTCCACACATAAATATGTAAAACAGAATGGAATGTATAAAAAAATACAATGGATATATAAATATATACATATAGGTAACCATGATATATGGTGATGCAAGTATTGCATTTTGGTGAATGAATATTGCACAGTATAGGAGTGAGAGATGTTAGAGGAACCAACTGGTTGAATCAGCTGGCCAACATCAGCTGATTGTGTTTTTATTTGTTTAATCAGGAAAATCCCATCCAGATTTATAGTCTAGACTCTAGATTATGAATACAATAGTGTACACTAGTTACATAACAGACACACACAACAATAATTAACATAGAAGTGAATGAACATCATTACACTTGAAAAAACTCATCTGTATTTAACCAAAATATCCAATCAGTTAAAAACTAACATGTTTACCTCAAAGTCTTTAAAATGGTCTTCCTCTCTTTTTACCCAATAAGCCCCGGTGATGGAGGACACACCAGTACGATTGTCTGTCTATGTTATTATTCCTCTGTTTAGGCTCAGATCGTTTGATGGCGCACTGACCAGAAATGCAAACACGTTAAACATAAAGTAACGAGCTTGTTTTGAAAATGTAAGAAGTAGAAAGTACAGATACTTGTGTAAAAAATAAAAAGTAGTCAGAAAAATAAATACTCAAGTAAAGTACAGATACCTGAAAATCTACATGAGTACAGTAACAAAGTATTTGTACTTCGTTACTTCCCACCTCTGAGCATTGGACATCACAAACCTCAGTTTTTTCACAGCTTGCTGGAAATGGCTACAAATGGCTTCAAGTGGCATTCTGCCTTTACAGTATGAAGCACTGTGAGGCAACAGTTGTAATTTCATGTTAGATAAATAAAACTGCTCTGAATCAAAGACTATTCTTTATTTTCTGATTATTTCTTAACTCATCTTAACTCTTCTCCATGAGAAAGAAAGAGGAGCAAAGCACTTGGTCACACTGAAAAGGAAAAACTCAGAGCAGATCCAGGCTCAGGGAGGGGCAGGAATCTGCCACGACCGGTTGACATGCTGTGGAAGAGAGCCAGAAAATAATAACAAATGATTAAATGCAGAGTGGTGTATAAACAGAGTAGAAAGAGGTGTGTGTGTGTGTTTGTGTGTGTGTGTGTGTGTGTGTGTGTGTGTGTGTGTGTGTGTGTGTGTGTGTGTGTGTGTGTGTGTGTGTGTCTGTCCCAGCCTAGGCCTATTACAGCATAACTAAGTGATGGTTCAGAGTCACCTGACTATAAGCTTTATTCAAAGTGAAAGTTTTCAGCTTAATCTTAAAATCAGAGAGGGTTTCTGTCTCTTGAATCCAAACTGGGAGCTGGTTCCACATGTGGCAGTATTGACACCTCTTAATGTGCCAGCTGTTGGTGGCCACTCACAGAGGTGAGGGCAGGTATATAAGAGGCGTCTCTGTGTCATTTCCGGGCTTCAGGCCTCGGTCTCCTGCAGGTATGATTGCCCACTGCTTTGATTAATTTTTGGGGGGTCTATGTTGAGGCGCTCAGAACAGTAATTATTTTGCAGAATAAAAGAGTAACACGCCTCTGGCATTCATATGTGCTGTGTAAAGCAGGTGTCCTGTTGCATTAAGTGTCTTTTCTCTCAGGATTGTGTTTCTGAGGCTGATGCTAGTGTGGTCACAGGTGAACGCCACTTAGCTGCCTGAGCCTTGTTCCTCCTCTCCGTGTGTGCTGGAGACTGTTTGGAAGCAGGAAGGTGGGTCTGAGAATTGTAACATCTTGAGCTTGATTGTAGTTGGTTGCAATGTTTATCACTTCCACCTCTTCTTAATATCAATAAAGAGTTCATTGCTTTAATGTGGGATGTAGAAGCTTAAAGTTAAAATAAAGACATAATGATATATAACATATCAAACATACCTCACCGGCTGACACTTAGAGGTAGAAATGAGGTTCTTACAAATAATTTTAAGCCTTCAAACTCTTTTAACTTAAATTGTCCTTTCCTGGTGCTGCTTGCTATGCTGCTCATACTTCACCAGGAGGTTATTTCTCTCAGGTGCCCCAGAGGAACCAACATATTAGTTCCTACCCAAAATTAAGGTCCTAATGACATAAAAAAAAAGGTGTGCATAATGCAAAATAAAAGACATAACTGAAATTATGGCAGTAAAACACCAAATCAGAAACCTATTGTGATTTCAATTCAGACACATAACATTATAATAGGAACATATTTACATTTCAGCATTTACTCTGATTCCAGTAACAACACACTTTTGTGTACCGGCCTATTAAGATACACTGGTCTGACAGTCTGAGTCACTGAGCTTCACCTTCCTGATTCTTCCATCTGCACTTGGATATACCTCTGCTACTCGTGCCAGTTTCTACTTGATCCTTGGAGAATTGTCCTCTTGAAGAACAACAGCATCATTCACCTTTGCACTGCTTTTGTCTCTTTGCCAGATTTGTCTCTGTTGAAGATTGAGAAGATATTTTTTCTTCCAGCTTGTCCAGAATTCATCGGCCAACCTGAGCTTAGCACCATCTCCTGACGGGGGCAGAATAACACTGGACTTCATCATGAGTATGTGATTTGGTGTTAGAGGCTCTAAAACTTGGATCATTTAGGTTTTCTCCTGTTGATGGCCTGCTATTCACCATAGTCATAACCTCAAACAGAAATGTTCTGAGGGAGGAACTATCAAGTCCCTTAGAAGTTTGGTCTACAATAGCAGTTAAAACACTTCTAATAGTCCTAATTTGCGTCTCCCAAACACCGCACATGTGGCTTGAAGAGTGATCAGAACAAACTCACATCCGTATTGTTTCAGCTGTTTTTTGTCACAGTCCTTCAGTACATTCAAAAACTCTCCCTTAGCACCAACAACATTCGTACCTTGGTCACACCTGATTTGTCTTACATGTCCATGAATAGAAATAAAACAATATAATGCATTAATAAAAGCATCAGTAGAAAGGCCATCCAACATTTCAATACAGTGGTGTGAAAAAGTGTTTGCCCCCTGCCTCATTTCCTGTTTTTTTGCATGTTTGTCACACTTAAGTTTCGGAACATCAAACCAATTTAAACAATAGTCAAGGACAACACAAGTAAACACAAAATGCAAGTTGTAAATGAAGGTGTTTATTAGTAAAGGTGAAAAAAAATCCAAACCATCATGGCCCTGTGTGAAAAAGTGATTGCCCCCCTTGTTAAAACATACTATAACTGTGGTTTTTCACACCTGAGTTCAATTTCCCTAGCCAACACCTAGGCCTGATTATTGCCACACCTGTTCCCAATCAAGACATCACTTAAATAGGAGCTGCCTGACACAGTAAGGTCCACCAGAAGATCCTTGAAAGCTACACATCATGCCGAGATCCAAGAAATTCAGGAGCAATTGAGAAAGAAAGTAATTGAGATCTATCAGTCTGGAAAGGGTTATAAAGCCATTTCCAAAGCTTTGGGAATCCAGCGAACCACAGTGAGAGCCATTATCCACAAATGGCGAAGACATGGAACAGTGGTGAACCTTCCCATGAGTGGCCGGCCGTCCAAAATTACCCCAAGGGCGCAGCGACGACTCATCCAAGAGGTCACAAAAGACCCCATAACAACGTCCAAAGAACTGCAGGCCTCACTTGCCTCAGTTAAGGTCAGCGTTCATGCCTCCACCATCAGAAAAAGACTGAGCAAAAATGGCCTGCATGGCAGAGTTCCAAGAAGAAAACCACTGCTGAGCAAAAAGAACATTAAAGCTCGTCTCAATTTTTCCAAAACGCATCTTGATGATCCCCAAGACTTTTGGGACAACATTCTGTGGACCGATGAGACAAAAGTGGAACTCTTTGGAAGGTGTGTGTCCCATTACATCTGGCGTAAAAGGAACACTGCATTTCAGAAAAAGAACATTATACCAACAGTAAAATATGGTGGTGGTAGTGTGATGGTCTGGGGCTGTTTTTTCTGCGTCAGGACCTGGAAGACTTGCTGTGATAAATGGAACTATGAATTCTGCTGTCTACCAAGAGATCCTGAGGGAGAATGTCAGACCATCTGTTCGTGTACTCAAGCTTAAACGTACTTGGGTTCTGCAGCAGGACAATGATCCTAAACACACCAGCAAGTCCACCACTGAATGGCTGAAGAAAAACAAAATGAAGACTTTGGAGTGGCCTAGCCAAAGTCCTGACCTGAATCCTATTGAGATGTTGTGGTATGACCTTAAAAAGGCCGTTCATTGCTCGAAAACCCTCTAATGTAACTGAATTAGGACAATTCTGCAAAGATGAGTGGGCCAAAATTCCTCCAGAACGCTGTAAAAGCCTCATTGCAAGTTATCGCAGACGCTTGGTTGCAGTTGTTGCTGCTAAGGGTGGCCCAACCAGTTATTAGGTTTAGGGGGCAATCACTTTTTCACACAGGGCCATGATGGTTTGGATTTTTTTTTCACCTTTACTAATAAACACCTTCATTTACAACTTGCATTTTGTGTTTACTTGTGTTGTCCTTGACTATTGTTTAAATTGGTTTGATGTTCCGAAACACTTAAGTGTGACAAACATGCAAAAAAAACAGGAAATGAGGCAGGGGGCAAACACTTTTTCACACCACTGTATGTGGTGCCCTGGAACACATACATGAACAAGAAGACTTTCTAAGTTCCTTTCTACCCTGTTAACATAAAAAGATCCAAACAGTCAACACCACAGCAGGAGATCCTATAATGCTCTATAAAATTCAAAATTGCAGTTAAATATTCAGCAGTGGAACAAGTGATTTCAAACATACTGTAGAAATTTCAAATATTCAGTTATTGTGTTTCAATATGAGATCAATTATTTTATAACAAACACTTGAATTTGTTTTATTCACCAAGTTTATTAATATTAGCAAACTAGCTCTTGTTTATCATGATGATTACATGCTACTAACTCAAGCAATACAAAATACAGAGACAGTGTAGATATTAACATACATGTTTATACGAGTAGCTCTTTTGTAACCGAATGCTTCCACCTACTGGCTGACCTGCAGCAATACCGTTTGAAGCCGTTCAGTAAACTAACAAACAAATTGGTACTCTGCGTGGCCAGACATGTGACAGCAGTTATATCATTTTCTTCATATTTAACAAAGTCAAAATGCAGACACAAGTATAGAAATTAGTTTTTGACTGCTAGTTAAAATAGTTTTCCTTGCAAAAAACTTTGGCTTACTGAACTAACAGCCAGTTCCTAAATATACTTGTGCTTTCTACTCATATTGTCTTAATGCTACAACAAAGCAGTCTTTCATTTTATAGTCTTAAACGGCGCAAATGCTTCTTCTTAAATCTAGAGCAACTTTTTTAAACCTTGAAAGTGAACAACTGAAATATCTGAATGCCTGTGTGCTTCATCTCTTGCTGGACACCCGATAGCATTTCTGCTCATATAAAAAATAATGATCATAAATATATATTTATAAATAAAAATGAAAGCAGGGTTCAAGAATTTCACCAGTTTGATGTTCTATCATTGCAATTAACAAATGGGCGCGCACCCCGTGCATCTTATTTTAGAGCAGCGTAACACAGACCAGAGGGATCCACACTCCTTATTGTTATCGAGTCACATGGTCCAGTCAATCTGTCTGTACCCTGGAAAGATCATATTTGGACATGTTTCCCAGTGAATGCAAAAATTTTCCTTTAACTTATTTAAACCATGCAATTAACTAATAAATGAACTACTAGAATACATTTGTATTTCTTGCTAACAGCTGACAGCACTTCTGCTCATACAGTACTGTCCTCATGTTACATAAAAAACTCAAACAGAAATGTGCATTTATATACACATTTTTAACAGTTAGTGCATTTTTTTTAACAAACTTGTTTCAGTGTTGCACTCAACAAACAATAATCCCTGAGTCCATTTATGCTTTATGTCTTGTCAGATACTTGGTTCTTTGCAGACAGCTGAGTTTTCCACAGTCTCTACAGGCTTTCACACTCTCACAAGCTGTTGTGATGAGCTGTCCTGGACCCTGCAGCTTCAGGTTCAGGAAGTAAGCTTTCCCTTAAAAGAGCTTTTCTGATAGTTGCTTTCTTCATAACAGGATGTTTCACAGTGATTGCTGCAGGTTTTTGCCAGAAGCATCAGGGGCCTAACCCTGCATTTCTGCCAAATACTCTATCCAAGTCCTCCTGTCCCAGTTTGCTTTAACCCTGGGGTCTTGGGCAGACCCAGACAGTCAAAGCCCAGGCTGTCCAATTGGGTTGTAGAGGTCATTCATCAAAGGTATGTATTTTGGCAACTCTCCTCCCATCCCAAATATGGTGCCTCTCAGCCCAAGGTGTGGCCACTTCATGGGCCTCGTCAAGGGACATTTGTGCTGTTGGTCATGAGTCCACATTTTCCAAATTCTACCATCTTAATGTGTGAGCCAGTCCCTCCTTTGGAGAGCAGGTGCTGGGTGCATCTCAGTGGTAACCAGCTGGACTTTGTCTCTATGGTCGATCTAGTATCTTGTGGGCCAATCAAAGCACCATTATGGCTTTCCCTCTACATCTTGCAGGGTCTTCTTGGTGCCAGTCTTGCATTTTGCAGACTAATAGCTGCTCTGCATCTCAGGCTTGGTATTAATATTTTGTAAGGTCCTGACCTGGTTGGCATGTAAATATGTACATTTGTGCACAACTTGACTACTTAAACTGTGGTGGTTAGGATATAGGGCTTGCAACATCTCCTGTCAAGGTGTCTCAAAGAGTTACCTCGTGCATATGGAATATGTAACAAAGTGGAGAGGAAGAATAATTAGTTAAATTGTTCAGCATTGATTTGTTTGAACATCGTCCTGATGTTTCTTTAACCCCCAAGGATGTAGGAAATTAGAAAAAAAGCAAATTTGATGACACTTATTTTTCTCGGTTCACAGGAGGATATGTTTATGTTTATGACATTATGGGAAAATAAACTTTGTCTCTGAAAGACTCACTTTTTTTTTCTATATCTCTGAATTAGCAAACATCCACCTACTCCAACCAGGATCAGTGAGGCACAGATAAGTACAGCCCAGGTCATTCCTCCTCTACCTAATGAACAAATTACACAATTACAGCAAAAGTAAAACATGAACATGATTCAGAGTTATTATGAAAAAGAGTATTTATAAAGACAGGAAGTAGAATAAAGTAGCATCCTGCTTCTTGTCCACAGACAGCCCTGAGCTGGATCAGATTTATATGAATTTAAATGAACTCCCTGTACTGAGAGCTCTGAAACAGGCCTGTAGGTTCACAGCTGGAAGCTGAAACAACACTGTGTAGTTTAGCTTTCATTAGACCAACACTAGGTTCAGTTTCCAGATATGGAACAAACCTGGTCCTGGACTAAGTTTAATCTGGGATTAGATTTGTGTTTTCGTGTTTTACCTTCTGACAAAGAAATGCAGCTCAGAATTTACCCCATCATATCTGGATTAACTGTATATAAATATTACAATTGATGAATGACTTTTTGTTTTTACCTCCATTTTTATTCAGATCTGGTGGTTGGAGACCTCTGGGGTGCTGAGTTGTTTCTGCCTTCCCAGGCTTTGGTTCTAAAAAAATAAAATAAAATAAATATAATATAATTTATATACCCTTAAAACCTAATATTTCTCAGTGAATTAAACTTAAGTTTTTATATAAAACTGCCCATATTGGTGAACTCCATCATTCAACAGGAAAGTGATAAATGGGTGTCATGAGGCTGGAAACTTTCTTAGAAAACCAAAACTTTTTTCTTTTTGTCTCGTCCAAAATCAAAATGTTAGATTTACAATCATCTGAGGAGCCAGCCTGGATCAAGTCCAGTCTAACAGCTCAGAGTGATCCCAGCTTTAAAATGAATCCTCTTACCAGAGACGGTGACTCTGCAGCTGTTGTAGCCGCTGCCATCACCTGTGGTCACCTCACACAGGTACAGACCCGAGTCCTCAGTCCTGAGTCTGGACAGCTGCAGTCTGATTCGTCCTTCTCTGAGGGCGTCTTTGTCACTCTGAACTCGCCCTGAAAACTTTTTATGCTGAAACTCTGAGAACTCAACTCCATCAAACACATAATAGAGAGTTGACTTTTTTTTATCAGCTGTCAGGCTGCAGAGGATCTTCAGTGATGAGATGAACGAGTCTGATTTGGTGGTGAACGTCCACTCCAGTGTGATGTTGTGGTTCTCCTCTGCCTGATAGGAGCTCTGAGTCACATTCACTACTAATGATCCTGTGGAGGAGACAGAGAGGAGCAGACACACTGAGAACACTAGAAACCAAAGACCTTCGAGGCTCTTGTTCATTCAACAGTTTGACTCCATATTTTCTCGCTGGTCATCCTCGTTTCATCTACAGATGCTTCCTTCTGTCAGAGGTTTCCAACATTTAATGTCCAAATCTCACCTGTATTCATGTCTGTGGGAAATATCCTTGATGCCATTCCTGAGTGAAGAACAACAATCAGCTTTTTCCTCAGCAGGAAATAATCAAACCATCAACGAGCGGTTTATCAGGAAACTTTTAAAGCTCAGCAAATATTTGAGTTCATTGGAATTTTTTCTTCAGTCAAACAATTATTGATTCGTTTTGTTCTGCAGTGATTCTGTCAAAGTTCAGATGGAGTTCCTATCAGAGCTGCGTTTATGTTCATTTATTTATTGAATTTCAATTAAATTCAACTTTAAGAAACTGACAAGTTACTTTAAAAGTTTAATAAAACAACTATTTTCCCACAGTCAGTGAACTAAAGGTGATCTCTGACCAAGATTAATGTGACTATATTTTTTTCTCATAACCTTTATGACTAATTTATGACTTATTCAGTATGTATTCAGCACAGTTCAGGAGCCACAGTTTTACCTTCCACCAAAATCTAAAGAACTTTTCATGAATGTGTGAATGGGTAAATGCAAATGTGTTGTATAACATGCTTTGAGTGCTCAGCTAGAGTAGAAACTAGTTCATTTATTCCATTTCCCTCCTCTGTCCCTCCTGATGACATCAGCTAATAATACAGAAGTTCCTTTAAACTTTTCTCAGTTCAGTTTTGAAACCCTGAAATATCAAAGTAAAATACTTCAATGGAAACTTTTGTTGTTTATGGGTTTCTTCAGCATTTTGAACCCCTTGTTACACGCTGGCTGCTTTTGTGAGATTTTTCATTTTTACACATCTAGTGTAACCATGTTTGCTTTGTTTTCTTCTGGGTTTATTTACAGTTGCACCGTCTGTACGAGGAAGTTGCTGCATGCTGTATTTTTTGGTGGTTTAAAAGAAACAGTTTATAACTTAAATGTGAACATAAAGTTGAATTGACATAAAACAAGATAATTGCCTATAATTTAGTTATTAGTTAAACAAAATTATTTAAAATGAACTAAAAGTAGAATCTGCTTGAAAAAACATTTATTTACCTTTAATAAAATTCAAGCAGAGGATAAAAATCCACAGTGAGACAGAGAGAGAAACCGCTTCATCAAATTAATGACGTGCAGATGATGGAGAACAAATCCAGTCTGCAGCAGAGCAACAAGTCTTCATCTGACTGGTTTCTGTGTCCTCTCCACACTCAGGCTGCAGACAGTTAACAACTCTATTTGTTAAAAATACATCTCAATAAAAGTGCTCCACAGAAAGAACAGAAAGCAGAGTCACTTATTGTGAGACGAAAACATGATTTAAGCATTTCTCGGTGTCAAAGTTACTCACTGACAGCTGTCATCATCTACAACAGCACACAGCCAAGAAGAACTGTTCACAGTGACATCATTTCCAAAATATGAAGACACTCACGGGCAGCAGGGTGGTGTGGTGGTTACTGTTGTCTCATAGAAGAAGGTCCTGGGTTCAAATCCACCTTGGTGGACGTCTCTGTTTGGAGTTTGTGTCGTTCTCTCTGGGTTTCCTCCCACAGTCCAAACACATGCAGTTACTCAGGTTAGGTTAAAGTGATTCTAAATTGCCCACAGCACAGGTTTAATTATGAAACCTTGAGAGGAAGAACACACAATGACAGCAGAGAATGGAGCATATTTATAGTTTGACTCGAGATTCTGGGATTTACTGTTGAGCTGCAGCTGGGATCTGATTGGTTTCAATGTGAGACTGGGAGGAGTTAACTGTATGTTCAACAGAGGACTGTCTCACCTCCTGGTTCCCTGGATGGTGTTTAGTGTTTTTTACTCTCACTTCTTCTTTTCCAAAACCTGCTGTGTATAAAGGTTTGTGCTGTGCTTAAAGCAGAGCAACTCTCATCAGCTCCTGTTGCAAAAGGTTAAAAAAAAACCTGTTTGATCATTAGTGAAATGAGCCCTGTGACTTATTGCTGGGCAATGTCTGAATGAGGCTTATTATGATTTTGCTTATTGATGATTGTTAGATCAGATCCATCTTTAATATTTTTATCTGTGGAACAGTCTGAAGATGTTTCATCACAGCAGTTTAAAGAAAAGCTAAATTTTGCTCTAAAATCTGCACTGAAACACAAACGAACCTTCTGACAAACAATTCAGCAGACAAATATTAAAATGAAAGTGAATGTGAGACCATTGTTGGTCAGTGAGTAACTAACCTTCCAGTAAAATTAGCTTTGAGAGCTAAAGTTAGAGGCTCCTGATTGGTGTGCATGTGCAGCTCATTCAGTCCTACTAAAAACATTTGTTTCCACTGGATGAAATTACAGAACATTTTACTCTGTAATTTCACCCTGTTTTTACATTATTAAAGGAAATAAAGTTTAATCCTCACAGCATTTGCTCCTGAAAACAAACCACAGTTACACTGTTACACCATCACCAATGAGCTCCTTTATACGTTTGAGGTCGGATGTGCTGTCATGTTGGTGGACACATCGGCTACATGTAAACATGAGTACATTTTCAGGAACTGACTCTTTTCAGGCTTGTGACAAAAAACCACAAGCCAGATTGCTGATGTTACTAAACAGGACCTGTGTGGTGAGGGGTGTGAGGGTTATGAATGAGAGCCGAAACCAGCAAAAATGCAGCCTGGTATCACAGCTCTGTTCAGTCTGACCTGATGGATTATTATTGATATTTTGTTTAAATTAATGTTTAAGTTTTTATTCTTCAGCAGCAGCTCTTGATGGTGTTCAATGTTCTGAGAGCAAAGATGAAGCACAGACTGGTTGTGCCTCTATGTGGATATGATCTGTCTGGTTGTGTATGCTTTAAATGTACTCAGCTCAAATATATGTGAGAACCTCAGTTGGTACGATGGACTAAACATGATTAAACTAATTAAATTAAGTTTATGTGTTCTGACTTTTAATAAAAACCTGCTTTGGGGAGATTTGGAGTTATTTTCTGATAAGTTATGAATAAAGAAAATAACTGTCTGGACTCCATTGATCAGATTTCCACTGCTGGTTCTGTTCGTGGTTCCATTTGTCTGTCCTTGTTTAAGTTCAGTCTGAGCTCTCACTGCCCTCTCAGCACTTTATCTAATCTGATGGTAGCTGAAAGCTGTTACCTTGGTGATGGAAACATGTTCACGATCAGTTATTAAGTTAACTTTGATGTCAGCCTGCTGCTGTCAGAGATTAACAAGATTAACACAAGTGTTATTACACTATAAAACTCCACACGTGTGTGTGTGTGTGTGTGTGGAGGGTACGTTTGTTTTTACACATTTTGTGGGCAGGAAGCTTTGAGAAAGAGAAAAATGATCAGATTTGTGAAGCTGAACTTCCAAATATGTGCAGATGATCTCTAGTAATTCAGGTTTGGAAGTTTGTGTTTGTAATTTCCCCATTTGTGGGACTAATAAAGGCATTCTTGAAATTCTTAAATTAATTTTACATGTTGTGGTGGACAACAGAGACAGTCAGTGTCAGGAGAAGCAGAACTTCCATCTATCGTGCTCCTGACATTGAGCAAGTGGTGTCCATCTGCTGACCAAAGCACAACTTCTTGTCTTGAGGTTTTCATTTGCCTTCTGTGTTTTTTTTTTTTTTTTTTTGGGAAACACAGCCATGACTGAAACACCACTGTTCTGCTTTCTTTGTGACAGACATTCCATGAAATGGAATTCTTTTGTTCACAATAAACATGCAGAGAAAATCTGATATCAGGACAGCCCTAAATTTTTCTCCACCAAAGATTAAAAACAGTTCTGCCCTCACAGAATAATACACAGATGCTTCAGGATCAGCTTTAAGAACTGATTCACCAGATCCAAAGATCCTGACAGCAGATAGAAAAGCTGCAGATGTTTAAAGAAGTGAGGGCTGGAGTTCAGGACCTTCAGAAGACTGTAACACATCACTGCAGTGTGACTCCTCCAGAACAGCAGCCCCCTGTTTTAACCAAGCCTTCCACAGAAATCTGGTTATTACTGCATCAAGTTCAGCCAGATACTCACAGGTGTGTTTAAATACATTAAAGATCTGAGGCACTTTGATCCAGATCAGCAATTACTGGATGACCTTTGACCTTTGACCTCCTTGGCCATCTTTTAACCCCAACAGACCCATCACTATGGAAAAAGTTAAACCTGGATTCAGACTACAGGCCCCTTTTCCATTTTTCCAGAGCTTCACTTTGTTGGGAACAATGAAGTCCAATCTTCATTGTTCCCAACAAAGTGAAGCTTTCTCCCGATCGCCCTCAGTGATAAGCTGGACTCTGAAGGCACCACAGCTGTTCAGATTTTGATTCAACTTAAAAATATTGAGTACATATTACTTAAAATTACCTAGAATTTCGCAACATTACTTGTTAATGCTGAGTAGACTGTACTTTTTGATGGTCTATCTTATTGTAATTATGTGTTTGAGTTCAAACAACTTATCATCAGGTTTTGCACCTGCTGAAAATCTAGTTTATACTGGTTTGAAGCAGCATGGTGGCATGGTGGTTTGCAGTGCTGCCACACAGCTAGAATGATATCCGGCAGGTCTAGGTTCAATTCCCCGTTGGCACAGACCTCTCACTGTGTGGAGTTTGAAATAGTAGATGTTTAGTATTTTTCTTTGGTTTTTGTTCACCCTCTGGTTCTCTACTTGTACAGTTTTTTATTGTTCCATGGACAAATGTTATTTGTAAATGTTATTGTACCAGTGTTCAGCAGGGCTGAGTTTTATTATGTTTGTTTATTTACCAAATTTAAACAGACACAGTTCAACATTTTAAAAAATATTTTTGTTACTGTGCAGCACGGTGGCGTGGTGGTTAGCACTGTTGCCTCACAGCTAGCATAACTATCCAATAATCTGGGTTTGATTCTACCTTGGCCTGGGCCTCTTGTAGAGTTTGTATGTTCTCCCTGTGTCTGTGTGGGTTTCTTCCCACAGTCCAACAACATGCAGTTACTGGGGTTAAGTTAATTGGTCACTCTAAATTGCCCACAGGTGTGAATGGTTGTCAGCCCTACAACAGGCTGGTGACCTGTACAGTGTGTACTCTGCATCTTACAGCCTTGTCAGCTGGGATAGGTTCCAGCCCCCACCCACCCCCCCATGACCATGAAAAGGATAGAGGAATTTCATTGATTAAGTGGCATTTAAATTTTTCACAAATTATAAAAGATAAGTTTGGTCAATTAGAACCTACAGTTTATTTCAGTTGGTAATGGAGTGGTGCTTACTTAACAAGCTGAGTTAAATAAATGGGTCGTGATTGCTTAAACTAAGTATCTTCAATTACTGAAACTCTGTTATTAGTACATTCAACTTAAATCTTCCATTCCATTCCAAAAGGGCCTCAAGTACAGTGAACATAGTCCACTGCACTTATTCAACTGTTTCATAACTAAATTTAAGGTAATGAGTTACCTTGGTTTTTTAAGGAGATTCAACTTATCCGGGTTTACAGTGTACTTTGAGTTTCCTTTGTTCCTGTAGAAATGCTCTGACTTTTACTATTAAAAAAGCAATGAGTTCAACTGTTTTCTTTTTGTTTGTTTGTTTGTTTTTTTAATTTGATGTCTTCAGATGTTTAAATAATTTCCATTCGTGATCTTTGAAGAGTTTTTCTCTGAGTCCATTTTTCTCTCTAAGATTCTGGTCGTCCTTCCATCCTTAATGCTGCATTGGAGAAACCTTAACCAGTTGATCACCTTAATGAAGTGTTTCAGGCAAACATTGTCACGTGGGACGGACACACACACACACACACACACACACACACACACACACACACACACACACACACACACACACACACACACACACACACACACACAGCTATAGCTGTTCTCTTAAAAAACAATATGATTTAATATAAACACACGGCAGCAACAAAGACAGAAAAATAAATGAGTGTTAAAAGTATTTCTAACATAAAAGAACCCTCATCCTTTAACTAAGGAGACCAGATCTCAGAGGAAAACTGAAATTAAAACTGAAAATTTTAAATCTGAATAAAAAATTAAACATGAACAAATAGTTCAGGTTTATTATGCAGGACACATTTTCCAATAGCTTGTAGTATCTCTATGTAAATACTTCCCTGGAGGAAGTTACAGTTCTTGTGGTTTTGCATGTTCAGCTTTTCAGTAAAATATGAGGAACTGAGGGCAAACAACTGACTCTTCTCTTGTGATGGTCACAGCACTGGTCTGCTTGGCCTTTCTCCATGCACTAAATAACTCTGTTACAGTTTCTAATGATGATGATGATGATTACTGTAGAAGCATTTTGTTTGGACTCACGTTCAGGAACATCTGCTGTCAGATTCATTTAACTAATGTGTTTGTCACTTTGTCCACTTTCAATATTCATTAATCCAAATCTGAGTAAAATTTGGATTTTCTTTACCTCAAAGTCAACATCACACAATAGATTCTGCTGAAAACTCAGGAAGGAAGCTTTCTAAAAGACTCACAAAGACTTGTTGTGACTGTTTAACCAGCTTCAGGTCTTCAGTGTGTAACTCTGCAGGGGTCTGTGGGAGTTCAGGTCTATTTCTTGGCCAGATAATAGTGATTGGTTCAGCCCATCCTGCTATGTCATATTGAACCCACACTCAATGATCAGGGTCTGATGATGGAGAGGTCCAAGCCTGACCTGAAGCCAGACCATCAAACTGACTGAGTCGAGTACGTTCAGCTGTAGGAACAGGAGGGACTTGAAGATGGAGATGTTCATCAACATGAAGCAGGAACTCAAATTCAGGACTCATGTTACACAATACAACATGATATTCAGTTTCTAACTGTGGTCTCTAATAGAATAGAATAGAATAGAATATCTTTATTTTTTTATCATAGAGAATGCATACTGATTCATTGATTCCTTTGGATTCATGGGGGCGGCTTCAAAGGTGGCTGGCAGGATCAGCTGATTGTGTCTTTTTATTTATTTAACCATCAAGATTTATAATCTATTTTACAAGAGAGTCATGGTGTACACTAGTTACATAACAGACACACAACAATGATTAACACAGAAGTGAATGAACATCATTACACTTTAAAAAACTCATCTGTATTTACCCAAAATATCTGATCAGTTAAAACATGATGGCATGTTTACCTCAAAGTCTTTAAAATGGTCTCAAAAACATTTAATGACAGCAGCTCCTTCAGATTCAGATCAGTTTGTAGTTTATTCCATGAAGATGGAGCAGCAAACTAAAATGATTTTTTTTCCAAGATCTGTCCGGACACAAACAACCATCCAATCATTGATACAACACATGATGGTGTGTGAAGTTTGTAATCTGGTACTGACATAACAGTAGCTGCAACAAGACTTAATCCTAAAACAAAAACCCAACTTTAGTATCAGTTTCTGTATAGTTGGTGCAAAGAAGTGCACATTATCATTTATACACCTTAAATATCTACACTGTTCAATCTGAATGACTTTAAAAGTGTTGATTGCTGGATGATCAGATGACTCGCCTTTGGAGAGCAGCAGCAGATTTATCTGCATTTAAAATAAGCTTTGAACTATTCAAGCTGCTCTGAACAATGTCAAAGACTATTTGTAGGAGACTGAGTGCTTTGCTCAGTCAAACATTCAGGCTGACATCACTGTGTCCATCTTTTATGAACAGCCTGTGGTTACCGCCCCCTACAGGCCATTTACCCACAATAAGATCACCCAGACCCGGGGTCGGCAACCCGCGGCTCCCGAGCCGCATGCGGCTCTTTCATCCTTATGCTGCGGCTTTGTGCGGCTTGGGGCAGTAATGTAAATTATAGTAACCATTTGAAGTTCATTTTATTTTGTTAGTTTGTTTTGTTGTAGTTCTAAATTGGAACATTGTGATCTTGAAATATTAAAATAAATTATATTATTTTTTTCGTCTCTCAACATATGTGTCACTCGCGGAAGCCGGTAGCCATTACCGCGTAGCGGCACTTCATGGTGGACATGACAGCGAACCTGAACACGTTGAACAGGGGCGCAGCTTTCTGAGGTGTATGCGGACACATTTTTAGGCGCTCCCCCTTTTTTTAATTTTTACTTAGGTAAAGAAGTTGAACCAGTACTTTGACTTTTACCAAAGTATTTTTTACACAAGTACTTGTACTTCTACTTAAGTATAAAATGTCAGTACTTTTGCCACCTCTGGTGTTTGCCAAAGATTTACAGAGAGGCACACTGTCTCACTTCCCCTCTTTAAGGAATTTTTTTATTATGTTTTTTAAGAGTTCAAAATGTGTTCATGACATGAATAAAATTCCATTTTCTCTGTAGTTCTTTATGGATTTCATAAGCAACACACTATACTTGTACAAAGCGTAAAGGTAAAATAATAACAATATATACAGTGTTATCTACATTTTAGATGCCAAAAAAGTATTTGCAGCTCTCAGTGTTTTCTTTTCTGTTGAAACTGAGTCCAAATGGCTCTTTGAGTGTTAAAGGTTGCTGACCCCTGACCCACACTGATCCCAGCAGTCACAGCTGCTGCAGAGAAATGTTTGTATGCTGGAAGCTTTCGTGTGTGTAACAAGTCAGTGTTAGTGAGGTTTAATGTTTGAAACTGAAATCAAACGGTGACATCTAGTGTCCACCTCTGGTATTAAACTGCAAACATAAGACAACAGTTTCACTAATACAATAATACTAATACTAATAATACAAACATGTCATTTGAGTTCACGATGTCTGTAGTGTTACATGTGGTAAAGATAAACATTCATACTGAATAAGATCATGCAGTAACAGGGAGGCAGCACACAGCTGGAGCTCTGTGTTCACTCACTGAAGTCTTCAGGTAAACCAGCCTGCAGCTCCAGGCAGAGTTTCTGACCACAAAGGACAAACATCAAACATCAGCTCCGCGTGGCGTTCCTTCCATTCCCGACTTGGACATTATTTCCCTGCTTCAGATGAGCGGCTGGTGTCGACATAGAGCTGAAATCCAAACTTCTAATCTGCGTCTTCTTCAGGTCTCCTCTTGGTGTCCACATGCTGAGACTCTCCATCATCCTCTACACTGCTGTGTGTGAGCAGGTGTCACTCTGTTTACAACAGAAACACAATCTAAAGATTCACTGAGTTATTTTCAGCATCACAACTTTAACAAACTTTAAAAACTGACTGAGAACAAATTATATTCAGATAAACAGTAAAATGTGTTCTGATGTTTCTGTCTGAAAGACTTACCTGCTGCACCTCTGTGTAAGCAAACATCCACCTCCTCCACCCAGGATGAGCAAGATGATGAAGGCCACAGCAGCGATCAGCCCTTCCCTTCCTAACAGTGAGATATCCCATGTTAGTGAAAGTGATACACAATCACATCAAAGCCAACAAACTAAACAGCCTCAGAAGCAGAATTAAGGCAGATTAACAGCAGTGATTCTGGAGTTTGGCTTTCTCTGAACTTTGGTCCACATCAGCTGTAACAACACGGTTATTAATCACTTCCTGTTTGCTGTGAGCTTTAAAGACTTGAGTCTTTTTCACCTCTAACTTTGGTCTTTGTGTTCACAGCTGGTGTTTGGAGAGGTCTGTGTCGCAGCATTGTTGTTGGCACCAAAGTTTTAACAGCGTTTGCCTCTGAAAGAAAAAAAGGTTTTAATTAATAACTGAGAAATTACAAAGATACAAAAATATTATCAAATAATAGTTGACCTGAGAAAGCTAAATAAACATTATATAATGTAAAATAACTCATAAAGGTCAAAGTTAGAACATGTCTTTCAGTGAAGACCGTCTAACTCAGTGTGAGATCATTAACACTGATTTCTGTGTGAAATGCAAAGATGGTCAGAAGATGAAAACAAGTCGTTTTCTGTGAAACTCACCAACAATCAGCCTGTTGTCTGCAGCTCTCTGCAGCTCCGTAACTCTGGGAGGAAACATCTGTATCTTCCATCATCTTAGAGCTCCACCCTCCTGATCTGGAGCGACACGTTGCAGCTCTTCAGGCCATCTTTGAGCAGCTCCGTCCTCCCAGCGTACGTCAGCATCTTCATGTCTTCATCATCGTGGTTTTGGTGGTAACGGTGAACATACCTGTACTGGCTCTGTGGATCTGCAGGGTCAGGAGAAAGTTCCGGTCTCCACCACTCGACTGTCAGCTCCTCGTCCTTGAGCAGAGGCTCCATGTGACATGACAGGATGATGTCGTCACTCCAAGTGGCCTCGATTGGCTTAGATGAGCCAATCACCTGAGAATCACCTGAGACAGAGAGGAAACATGAAGCATTTCAGAGTTTTTACAACAGTTTGAAGCTTGAACAGTTTGAACCCAAATTTCCCCTCTGTGGGACAATAAAGGCTGTTTCTTCTTCTTCTTCTTCTTCTCCAACTGTTCACAGTCCTCATGCAGCAGGACAACAAATCTAAACAGCAGAGTCAAAGAGTCCTGCTGCACACGTCTGCTCCATTTCTGCTTTGGCTCAAAATATTGAAAACCAATGACAGATTATTATTTCTGCTTATTAATCAGTTTCATCTCCATTCCTTTCATTTCTTCATGTCACAGTGAAATTCTGCAAGCTAACGAGTTAAAGGAGGAGAAAGAGCTCAGCAGGACGGGGTTTTAGACTGTGTCAAAAAACAGAAGCAAAAAAAAAAAACAGTTTCTTTTTCACATTTAACTCATAAAGTGACTCAGTGGAGGACGAGCAACAATCACTTCTGTAACCTCACACAGCTCTGGAGATGTTCTGAAACTGAACCCCTACAGCCTCACGCTGCAATCGCTGCCTGTGACCTTCATCAGAGGTGGCAAAAGTACTGACATGCTTTACTTAAGTAGAAGTACAAGTACTTGTTAAAAAAGTACTATTTCAACTTCTTTAATCAGGTAAATGTAAAAAAGTACAGGCTCTGAAATGTACTCAAAGTAAGAAAGTAAAAGTAGCTCTTTGGAGGACGTTTCTACCTGCTATTTTTTCTGTAAAGCTAATCGAACCTCATTATATATTATTGCAATAATATAAAATAATACATGTGAAGATAAATGTTATTCCAATCTAAATTAATGAATGTACTCAGCTTGAATCTGTTATGTAGGACACAAACTGTGAAAGGGAATTTAAACACAGCTCTATTCTCTGTGTCTCTTTAATCTCTTTGTATGCGATAATCCCCGGTGATGGAGGACATGCCAGTACGATTG
>JACBYM010000622.1:0-41605 GCA_013435755.1 Amphilophus citrinellus
GCTGGGCCATATTGACTCTTATTCTTGTCCTCATGTGCATTAACACGAGAGGTAAGGCTTTTAGCCAGCTGAGTCCTGTTTCTGCACAACATTTGCTCAGTTTGCTCTTTATAGAAGCATTCTCTCTTTCCACTGCCCCGGCACTAGCTGGATGATAGGCACAATGATGTCTGATGTCCATTCCAAGGTAGTCGCTCACCTGTTTTAAAGCTGTGCTAACAAAAGCTGCTCCATTATCACTGCTGAGCTTACCTGGAATTCCCCACCTTGGGATGATTTCTTGCAGTAAGGCTTTGGCCACTGCACCTGCATCTTGTTTGCTAGAGGGAAAAACTTCTACCCATTTTGAGAACATGTCCACGATCACCAAGCAATACTTTTTACCTTCACATGGTGTGAGCTCTATGAAGTCCATTTGTAGATGTTCAAAAGGTCTATCTGGAGGTGGATGTGCTGCCGGTGAAGTTTGAATGCCTCTGCCTACATTATTAGTTGCACAGATCATACAAGACTTACAACATTTTTTGGGAGTAAATTTGGAATCCCTTTGCGAACCAGTTTTGCTGCATTTGTTCTATCATACCCCCTTTTGACACATGGTCCCTCCCATGTGTCAACTTAGCATAATGTGGGAAAAAATGTTTGGGGAGACATGGTTTGTTATCAGGACCATACCAATCCTCATCTTTTATGTAAGCCCCTGCTGTTTTCCATACCCGTTTCTCCTCTGGGGTAGCCATGCTCTGGATAGCCTGTAAATCTGTGTTAGGAGATGGAGTTAGTGTGGTTTTGATGTTAATGCTGTGGTCTGGTTTCCCATTCTTTTTAGCTGCTGTCTTTGCTGCTGCATCGGCTCTGGAGTTGCCTAGAGAAACAGAGTCTTTTGAGTTAGTGTGAGCATCACATTTACAAACAGCTATGGTTTTTGGGAGTAATAAGGCATCTAGCAATGCAGCCACTAGTTTGTGATGTGCAATGGATTTCCCTGCAGCAGTCAGGAACTGCCGTTGTTTCCACAATGTGCCAAAATCATGCACTACCCCATAGGCATACCTGGAATCAGTGTAAACAGTGACTGTTTGATCCTTAGCAATTTCACATGCTTTTGTCAATGCTACAAGTTCTGCTGCTTGAGCTGAAAGGTGAGATGGTAATGAACCAGAGGCTAGAATGTCATGTTCTGTGACCACTGCATAGCCTACTTGATTTTTACCGGTGTCTGGGTTGCGTGATGCCGAACCATCCACAAAGACCACCAGATCTGAGTTAGTCAGCGGTGCATCCTGTACGCCAGGCCTGGGAGAACAGATTTCAGAAATAGCTGCCATACATTCATGAGGTTCACCATCTGCTTCTTAACCAACGAGCAGCTGATAAATGTGTAGTTTTTTGCTCTGTGAGGATCAGTGATACAGAATGTGGTACCAAAAGGGTTAAGTCAGAGTAGCCCACAAGGTCACGTGAAGCTAGAAGTGCCTTTTCAGCTGCTGCTACTGCTCGCAGACAAAGGGGGAGGCCTGCTGCTACTGAGTCCAGTTTGGATGAGAAATATGCCACTGGTCTTTGTCGCCCTCCGTGTTCCTGCAATAAAACACATGTCATGTATCCACCCTTTTCATCCACTGTCTGGGTGAATGGTTTATCAGGATTTGGTAATCCTAAAGTTGGAGCAGTCTGGAGTGTCAGTTTTAAGTCAGTGAAAGCTTTGTCAGCATCTTCAGTCCAGTCTAGTCTGTCATGTGCAGTCAGTCCCCTCCCATGTATCATTGCTGACAGTGGAGCCTCTCGCGCAGCATAGTTGAGTATCCACTGACGGCAATATGATGTCATGCCAAGAAAACTCATCATTTGTTTCTTTGTTTGTGGTTTTGGAATGGATTGAATCGCTGCAATCCTTTTTGGAGAGAGGGACTTACCGTCTGACGAGATCACGTGTCCCAGATAGGTGACCTTCTCCGAAGCCCACTGTAATTTGGAGAGGCTCACCTTGTGACCGTTTTCAGCGAGGTATTTTAATAACTCTCTTGCCTGTCTCGCAGGCCTGCTTAGAAGGGGAACAGATCAGCAAATCATCAACATATTGCAACAATGTGGAGCCCTCCGGAGGGAGAAAACCTGACAGGTTTTCTTTTTAGTGCACTGTTGAAAACTGTGGGGGCCTCATTTAGGCCCATGGGGTAACATGTCCAAGTATAACTTTATCCCTTGGAAAGAGAAAGCAAACCAAAACTGACTGGCAGGATCAACCTTTCATACTGAAAAACGCATTAGCCAGATCAATCACAGAAAAGTATTTGCTTTCTGGTGGAACTTGTGCCAATATGGTGTGGTGGTTGGGAACTTCAGGTGCCCTGGCATGTATTGCTGCATTCACTGCTTGAAGATCTTGCACAAAGCGCCATTCTTCAGGCTGCCCTTTGTCCCTTATTTTTTTTTACAGGAAATATTGGTGTGCGCACTGGGCTGTCCTCGCAGGGGATAAATACTCCTGCCTTCACTAAAGAGTTGAACACAGGAGTAATACCCTTAACAGCTTGTGGCTTTAATGGATATTGATGCTTACGTGGTCTGAAGTCAGACTTAGGAGTCACCACCAAAGGGGGGGCACCTTTCATTTCCCCCACATCATATTTACTGGTTGCCCACAAGTGCTCCGGGATATCACGCAATTCTGGAGAGTCTGGGGTCAACTGGCATGGTTCCACCTGCTGGACATAAAGACAAGTTTTTGTTAGCAACTGCACAGTCCTCATAACACAAACTACTGCTGTCAGGTGCTTCTTAAACACCCCATTGCAGTGTTTTACTCCTGAAATGTCAGTTTCTTCCCATTGTTTATACTGTTGCACTCGTTTTAGCCACGGCCCCAAATCTTGCCAATCATCTTGCTCAGCTTTTGAAAGAGAAACATGTGCAATGCTGTCAGTGGATTCTGTAAAAACTGTTTTGTTCATCTGTGAGAATAATTTTAGCTGCACATCTATCTTTTGTCCAAAACACACTGTCTATTCGTACCCTCTCAGTGTTCTGCCTCTCTCTGTACCACTCTATCTCAAACTGCTCATCAGCTCCCTCACACACACGTGCTGTTACATGTAACGAGTCTGCTGCCCTGTAATTAGATGTGTGTGTGTGTGTGTGTGTGTGTGTGTTGTTGTGCAAGCTTTACCAGTTCATCACAAACAGGAAACACAGCAGTCTGCTGGAGTCTCCACTCATATGCATACAGCGGCAGATCTGAATCATATTTAACCATCTGCAACATTCTGTTCACCCGTGTGATGATCAAGCCATCTTTCCCTGACACAATGACAATCCCAAGTTGACACATCAAATCTCGACCCAACAAGTTGACAGGACAACACGGTGACAGCAGGAACGCATGTTTAAAGAGCCCACTTTCAGTTTCTTCACACTGTAAATCTCTTGTGTATTGCTCAATTATTGGAACACCTCCTGCTCCTACAGTTTTAATGTATCTACCACTAAGTTTTGGTTTTGGGTTTAAATCTGCTTGTCTGATCACTGATTCAGTAGCACCGGAGTCTACCAGAAACACAACCTGTTGTCCTGCAACCTGGAGAGTTAGTTGTGGCAAGCGTTTGTAAGCGGTGGATGAGCTCAGCATTTGGTAAAAGGTGTGTCTGTTAGGCCTTTCAGCTTTAGCAGTGATGTGATGTACGGCCATATTTATGAGTGTAAGCTGCTCTTCTTTGCGTGTATGTTTGTGTGAGTGTGTGTCGTTTTTATTGCATGTGTGTGTATGTACCTTGTTTTCATCCTTTACCTTTTGATGCGATGTCTGGGTACCCTTCCCTTTCCCAGCCTCCGCCCCGAGTCAGTCAGCCTCAGTTTCCTGCTTTTCAGGGCAATCTCTAACCCAATGTCCTGTAGCTCCGCACTGAAAACAACTCTCTCTATTTCTCCCCTCCAGCTCCTCTCTGCCGCCCTCTGCCTCTCCCACGTCCTGCAGTGCTCCGTGTTTGTGACTTGTACATTGTGAGCTGTGCCAACTGGAGTTTTTCTTCAGTTTTGACTTTCCTCTTGTTATCTCGCTCCATTTCTTCCCTTGCCATTTTTTCTCCATGAATGGCAAATCTCTCAACCTCAGACAGTCTTGCCAAGTCCCACTGCACACAGTGTTTGTGTACATACATTTGCACTTCAGGTCTTAGTCCTTTCACAAAGCGATCTCTGAGATGCACTTCCCAGTTTGTGATTTGGGGTGCGTCTCTCCATCCTGCCGCCGGGGTGTCCAAACCACTGTGTTTTGAATGTATTTCCATTAGACGGTTTAGATAATCCACAACTGTCTCATTGTCCTGCTGAACACAGGCAGATACCTTGGAAAGGTTTAATCTCCGTGGCCATGCAGTAGTGAAGTTGTCACACAGTGTAGTTATGGCGTTGGTATATGCTGCTGGTCCCCCAGTTAAGTTTGGGGCGACATTGTTATCCGGCCAGCCGCTGCTGACTCTTGACCAGACGCTTTGTCTCCATTTTAAAATGATCAGTCTTTTTATCTCTGCTGTTGTTGGTTTAAACTCCACGAGAAAGGAACGGAACTGGGCCACAAAGTCCTCGCTGTCCTCTTTGGGGTCTGGAAGGTGTTTTGCAGCTTCTCTCATATCATTTTCAGGCCACGGTCGGTAAACCAACGCTATATTTCCATCTGTACCCATAACTTCAACCACGGGCATGGTCGTAATGCTGTCATCCAAACTGATAGCCTGTTCACTCATTCCTGGATTCAATTTTGTTCCCGATCTGGTGACATGAGGGGACAGAGGTGGTGCAGTTGCTCCAGCAATCTCTCGTGTAGGCTGGGGGAGGTTGGTTAGCAGTGATGCTCGTTTTCCAGGGTCAGAGTAAGGTGGAGGTGAAGCTGCGGAGGATTCTCCCCGGTCTGATACTGGATAAGATGATGTTGGTTGTGTTGGTCTGTTGTGTTGCTCTGGCCACTGTGCTCGGGGAGGAGGTTGATCCAGGTCTGGGTCAACCCTGCTTTTGACACACTGAGACACTTGATTAGTAACATTTCTTGACCCTGCCTGTCCACACTTTCTCTCCCTGAGTTTTGCTTCATCCAGCCACAAAAAAAATGCTTTCCAATCTGCATGAAAAGGAACAAACTTCTTTTTTTTCTTTCCTCTTCAATTGATTGACTTTTTCTCTGTCTTCACTTTCCCTTTTTTCTAGTGATTGTTTTAGTGCATTTAATTGCCTTATACTAAAGGACCCTTCTTCTGGAAACCCATGTTCATTTACCCACACATTTAATTGCTGCAAAATTTCCTCACCATGTTTATTTTTCATAAATTGGACATTTGGACTATTTTGGTTATACTTCATTTGCGCCGGCTTTTCAGTTTTGGATTTTGAGTTCCCCATTTAGTTCCTGGCGGTATACACTAATCTCAGAGAGCCACTCTCTAGATTTCCAAAGACATCCGATGCATATTTGTGATTCGGCCCCAGTAAGTCGTCACTTATGTAACCCACAATGCTGTTAACCTGCGTCTGCCTGGAAATCAGCGCAAACCAGCCTTAATGTGTGTGTGCCCACAGCGATCAGCCCAAATCAACTATGTCAATTTGCGTCTGCTGGTGGCGATCAGCCCAAGTCAACAGTGTTGATCCCAGATCAACTGTCTTTACAGAACTTTTCTCTGAATGGCGGACCCTCTTACCAAACACAGAACAATTTCAAATTTTAATTAAATTATTTGTCCTTAAAATTATAGTGCAGTCAGAAAATCAAGTTGATCTCACCCGCTCTCCACTCTGAGTTCTTTATCAATTGAGATTTCAGCGGTGATTCCCCCTGCTCTCGGTTGTCAGGTGCACGTCTCCTCAATAATGGGCTCGGAGGTAAGCACTTTTCAGACTGGTTGAGTCTACCTGCGCAGGTTTTCCTGGATCAACACGAAAGCAGAGAAGAAGTCACTCGAGAAATCCCATCCTCGTCGCCAAGATTGTGGTGGAAAAAATAAGTTGAGCTCTGAAACCAAAGTGATTTTTTGATGATTTATTGAAAGTAAAGAATTAACCTTTGCAAAGGGGTCAATACAGCACGAACAGCCTTCGCACCAGCATTGAACAAAGCACAGAATAACAGCCATTCCTTTATACTAGTGTGTTGATACAATCTTATTCCACTAGCCATGGGGAGTTCAGGGTCCCCCCACCATGTAGCACCTGCATGATAACAAAATGCGCTATGGCCTTGGACACAGCCTACAGTCAAGTTGTTTTTCTCATCTTCACACACTCGGTCTTTGTGCTAGAAAACTACAATTACAGAGAAAAAGTACACAGAGGTTATTCGAGTTCAGAAACAAATTTTCCATTACAGCCACAAACCCTCTTTGTTCCCATATTCAACATTGTGATTTTTAGTGCCAGACAAAAAGATAAGATAAGGTAAGGTAAGGTAGAGGGACTTCATGAACTATCAGAATCCCAGTAGTGAGTGATGAGTCGATCAGCTTCTCGCCACCCAGTGAGAAGTGCTCCATGGACAGTGGAGTAAAAGCAAGGATGAGTTGCCTCTCCAGCAAACAAAACCTGCAAGGGCTGAAACACACAAGTCGGAAAACAGACAAGTATTTTTCAAGGTTATATTTTGTCACTTCCTTGTCAGTCAGTAATTCCCTGGGCAATATGATTCACTTCTCTTGTCTTTTGTTCTCACTTCACTTGTGTACTGTATGCATAAATTTTGTAAACAAAAGTACAAGTTCTATTTGGCTAGGGAAATGGGAAATAGGTGCAGTAATTTATTGAAACATGTGCACACAATCATGGAAACACAGTATATAAGGCAAAAACAGAGTGTGAATAATTTGAACTTGAAAGTCAATATTTGGATTAGGTTCTTTGCTGGATTTTTTCCTGTTTTTTTAGGTCTGTCACTTTTTTGTCCTCCATTTGTCCAGTTGTCTTCAAACCTTTTAGATATGCCAAGTTATGAGCTAATACCTGGCTGTATGTGGCTCTTTGGAAGCAAAATATGAAGAAATGAGGGGTGGCTCAAGACTTTTGCACAGTATGCTAACTAAGAAAGCAAAGCAGCATAAAATAGCACAAGTACAAATAAATATAAGGCTCAAGATTTTTACTGTATAATGCATGTACTGTACAAGTACCTGTGGCAAAGTTCCCTTTGAGGGCAGAGGTTCCATCATGTTCTTCAGGTCCTTGGCTGTACAGCCTATGGCTGGGTGAGAGTAGGAACCGTATGTCCAGGGATCAGTAAACCAGCGGGTGCACAGGATTCTCTCTGGTGTGATAGTAGAGTCACCTAAACACACACAATTATGAAACAACCAAGGCTCAACCACTTCAGAAAACATAAAAATCTACACAGAGAAATAATGCACACACAATGGTAATAAAAACAGCTATGAATTTTATTATGTAATCAAACCTTCTCTCTGTTTATGACAGTTACACTTTTTCGACCTTGAATCCTGTATATCAGTAACTATTTGTGGCCTCATTTCATCAGGCAGCACCTTGTACAACAAATGGTGAAAAGGCTAAATCTGAATCTGCCCTCAAACATTCTGGTTTATTAAGCAGCAGAAAGACAGTTCACTCAATACAGCATAACATCCACTCCCATAAGAGTCTACAATCAACAACAACAACAACAACAAAAAGTAGTTATGGATCAGTAAGAAGAAAATTTCTTATGCACAAGAACCTCTCCCTTTTTTATTCATTTTTTAAAACAAAGGGGTTGCCACAGCAGGCAGCTCTGTACATTTAATTTGGCAGATTTTTATTACGGGCGCCCTTCTTGACACAATGCCCAAGTCATTTGTGTCGTCTCCAGGGCTCCAACCAGGGAGCTTTTGCTCTAATGGCGCCCATTCAATACTGAGTCTAACATGTACATCTTTGCACCAGAAGGTTTCACTTCCTAATTATAGATTCAAGTCTAACCTGGTTTCATAAATCTAAACTGAACTATTTTGTCAACTCTAACATGTTACAGATAAGTTGGAGCGTGATTGGTTTTTGACATCTAAATGCTATTTGTGCCAATATTATATTAGTAGTTTCAACCAGAATATTTTATTGTTTTTAATGCTACTGTATTAAATGTGCCCAGTTTTACATATGCATACAGTCTTCATTTAAATTAGTTCTATTCCTGTAGCAATCAGATGTTTTATAGTTTTCTAAAGGAAGAACTGAACTTTTCTGATACTGCATACAGAAGTTTCTTAGATTAAACATTTAAATGTAATTTTATCTTTTCATATTTATTGCATCTTTAATGCAATATTATAAAAGTAATAAACCATCAATTTTCATCCGTTCTGAGGAGGAAAGAGCTACAAGGCTGAGACCACAGATATAAGACTCACCTGTAAATGTGCGGACGAGCTCTGTGATCGAATGTCTGACTTCCTCCTCAGGAAGTGTCTCCATATACTCTGCCTCATGTCCACAAATCCAGCTGCAGAGAACGTGGCTACCCCTGAGAGTTAACAAGAGAAGCCACATTGCTGGTTTCAATTCCAAAGGAAACATACAGGAAAGAATTGCCATTGTGCCTCAGATTAACATGTCACTTACGATTCATTAGGTTTAAGCACAGTGAATGACACCAACTTCCTTATCCAGGATTTGCTCACATCTGACACATGGTCTGACAAACTCTCCTGAAGACACAAAGGGTTTATATAGTCAGCGATCCCTGGCTCCACAGTCAGATAATTTATGGTATTATTTGGCATCATATAAATTGAAAAAAAAACAATGCAGAAAAACCAAAAACAAAGAAACAATTTCATGTCTTTAAAATTGTGTCAAATATTCTTGTGATGCTGTAAAAAAACACACATTTTGTATATGCTTAGAAAACTATTCCAGAGACTGCATTACAAACCTCATCCTCCCACGCAAGGTAGATCACCTCACAGTCACCATCCCACCACGGCGATTCAAACTCTACAAATATTTTGTCGCACGTTCCAAATCCTACTGTCTCAATGGACTTCAGCTTGTGGGCTGGGACAGGAGGGCTGAACAGAGTTGAGCGCTGCTTCTTCAGATATCCTGACAAAAAGAAAATGTAAAATTGCAGCAGACGACACTTCGTTGTTAAATTAAGGCTACAGAAAAAAAACCCCAAAGACTAAACTCTGACAGAAGTCGTAATTTACAAATACTCTATTTCACGCACAGAGATGAAAAACATTATATAATTTATGAACAGAAGTTTACCTAAAGGCACTGTGAGAATAACATGATCAGCAGGAATCTTCTCCCCATTCTCACACTCGACCGTCACGGCACTTGAGCCGTGCTCTGTGTTGTTCCAGTGGACACAGCGCACAGGGCAATTGTAGGTCACCAAATCAGAGGGGAGCTCCGACATCAACTTGTCCATTAGGCCCTCAAACCCCCTGCAAGACAATGTAAGTAAAATTACCTGGATGCATAATATGCATAGTCATATAATGAACTGGATACTGCTAACTACAAGTACTACTGTCATATAGTAGCATCTGCAACAGATGCATATTTTAGACTAGATGTGATAATCATAGCTCTTTAAAGTTGCATAGAAGTGATTACACAGTGCAACCATGTGCAATCTATTTATTACACTATTTAGTAAACTATTGAGGTTCATTACATTAGTGCACTCAAAAATAGAGTATTGTGAATTTTCTTTAATTTATTCAAAAGAGTGAACTTTTGCATATAAATGTATATTATTTCTTCTATATTCAATACACAAAGTGAAATATTTTAAATCACTACAATATTTAATTTGGACTTTGACTAAATTACTATTGGAACAGTATAAATATGTATCTCTCAGTCTAGTTCAGTACATACAACCGCGATCATGGGTGGCGGTGCCACAAGCTGACTGCCTCACGGTGCACTGATGCAGTTTCATGGTGTTTTCACGGCTGTTTCACAGTCATTCAAGACTTAGTCAGCAGTTAATGATTCTCCAAATTAACTGGATTACAAACCAAAACCCTTGATTTTTAACATAGCAGAGTGCAGAAAGGTCAGTTTACCTTATCCTTACTTTGTTATATATCAGCTCACCACACGTCCACGGTTTCTGTGTGTGTACTTTAAATAGAATCCTACATAATATTCAATCAATCAAGAAATAAAAAGGTTAACTGGGAGAAAAAAGAAGTAGTTGAGGGCATTTTATATTTCTATAGTACTTATTTACAGAGCTTTGTAAAAACAGACAAAAAAAAAAAAGAACTCAAATAGCTGATGTCTAATGCTTATCACACAAAAGAGCTTCATGTTTAATATAATAAAAACAGCAGGTTCTCAGAAATAGTGCAACTAAAAAATAAAGAAAAGAAACACTCAAGGAACTACCTAAGGATTTAAATTATTGCCACTTTAATAACTCATTACAACTTTACTCTTTAATAGCAGCTGGTGGTGAGGGCATAAACTTAAAGTGCTACAGAGGAGCGTCGCATTAAATGAATGAGCAATAGGGTAGAGTGCACACAATGCTATAGTCCATGTGGCATTTATCTTAAAACCCTTTATTTATATGATGATGCACAAACCTCGGGAATGTGCAGTCCACTCCACGTAGGCCCTTGTACATGGAAAACCCTGCCAGGTCTAGGTCATCCATGCTATGAGTTGCACTTCCACAGCACTCCACTTTCAGCATGGTACTTAAGGCAGAAAGTAACAGCTTCCTGGTAGTTTCAGTTTTATTTTTGCACCTTCCTGCTGCTTGCCTCTATGCCTGCAAAAAAAATGACAAATTTCAACACACAGACATGCAACATAGCTTATTTTTTCTTCTTTTTTTTAAAAAAAATTCAGGCTTTATAGCATCAACATGGACATACAATCAGAATAATGTACCTTTGTTCGGATGAAATGTCCTACACTGGTCCAGGATGTATCTTTGCGATTACGAAACTGCCAAGTACCATTCAAAATCTCCTGAAACATATCCATAGCTGGTTCCATGCTTTCGGCACTCAGCTGCTTACCTTTAGGACAGAATTGAAAATTCTAATAACAATCACATTTTTATTCTCTTATGCAGCTGACAGACTGTGTACTGTTAAAGTACACCTGCTGTATTTCTTTGTCACCTGAACTGCTGAACCAGTTGGGAACCCACGGAGGATCTTCATCAACGTCTAAAGCCTGGTTCTCTGGGGTGAGGGCTTCTGGAGGCAGGAGGCCATAGTCACGAGCCAGACTAAACACTGGGTTCTCCTCAGATGGGCCATGGATGTAAGCTGCACCAATCTCTGTAATGGTGTTACCTGTTGAAGAAAAACAAATCTTTGTCTACTTTTCCTTGTTCGGTGTTCATAAAATGACACAAAATCAGACTTGTGTTCACGACATACACCATATTGCCAAAAGTATTCAGTCACTCATACAAATCATTGAATTCAAGTTTTCCAATCACTTCCATGGCCACAACTATATAAACTCAAAGCACCTCGGCATGAAGACTGCTTCAAAAAAACATTTTGATGGGTCGCTCTCAGGAGCTCAGTGAATTCCACTATAGCACCATGATAGGATGTCACCTGTCCAACAAGTCCAGTCGTGAAATTTACTCGCTACTAAATATTCCACAGTCAACTATAACAACGTGGAAGTGATTGGGAATGACAACAACTCAGCCACAAAGTAGTAGGTCATGTAAAATGACAGTGGGGGTCAGCGGATGCTGCGGTGCATAGTGCACAGAGGTTTCTGCAGAGCCAATTGCTACAGACCTTCAAACTTCACGTGGCCTTCAGGTTAGATCAACAGTGCATAGAGAGCTTCATGGAATGGGTTTCCATGGCTGATAAGCTGCATTCAAGCCAAGAGCAATGCAAGGCGTCAGATGCAGTGGTGCAAAGCACAAAAGAAAAGGAAGTCCGCACACCAGAAAAGTGTGAATTTATCATCCTGGTGTGCACACTTCCTTTTCTTTCTTGCTTACTTTTGGCCCAGCACCCAATTTTCAGATTATTGGATTGTGCATGTCCTCGTTGCTTAAATTATTATGTTAGTGTTATGAGTTTTATTCATGTTTTACTAATGAATTAAAGAAATGGTATTTTTCAGTCTCTTATTTACAGTCTTACATTTTTTTTTTATATCTGTGAACAGAAACATTTTGAACATTTTAAATGGCTGATTAATGAACAAGAATAAAATACAAACATATTAAAACAAGAACATTTTAACAAAGCAAGATTATAATACATCATGAAGGACAAAACAAAAAACATGTACAGTTATTTATGGTGGAGACCGCAGGATTAGCCTGAGTGACCTGTTCCTGGACTTCTTTATATTTAAAAGCACAACAGACCTGATGCTTGTCTCAACAGGAAGTCTCTGGCAGTCGGGCTAAATCAGCTGAGGCAAGATAAGAGATGGGGTGCAACAACCGAGACCTGTGGCTTGTCTTTTTCTCAATGGTCAGCCGAACATCACACAGGGTGGTCTGCAGAGGTTTGTGATGCTTCTTTCCACTGTCCAGTCCATCGTCCATGAACTGAGTTTACAGGACTGGCTCAAATTACGGATGCCACCTCACTAAGATGTAATCTGGAAAATGCAAAAGCATAAGATGATGCATACAAAATACTAATGTATAATGCTAGTAATATGTCAGAGAATCTAATATAACAAAATAGTTTCAACAGCAATCCTAGATTTCTTTGTTTACTTGCCTGTACACAGTAGTCATGGTCTGGTGCTACCTCGTCAAGGGCAGACACCTGGGTAGAAATTTGGTCCCGCCAGAGAGCACCGCTGACTGCCTCTAACCCGGTCTCCCCCTCATCCTCTTCCACAGCTTCCTCTGCTTCATCCTCCAGTGCCATGACATCAGCAGCACTGAGGCAGATATTGTGGAGGATGGCACATGCTGTTACGACCTGAAAAAAAAAAAAAAAAAAAAAAAAAAAAAAAAGAGAATGTGCCTCTTTCTTTTTTTTTTAACAAATTTTTTAAAACATATATATTATAATGCGCTGTTGGGCCATTACTTACATGAGCTACAAAGGTGTCGTGCACCTCCAGGGCTTGCAGAAAGATGGCCCGGAACCTGGCCTTCATCATTCCAAAAGCACCTTCTTTAATACAGTGTGCCCTGGAATGGTGGCTGTTGAAGCACTGGGCTGCCACACCATGTACTCTTCTCTTGTAGGGAGTGATGAGGGGGAGTGGATGTTGGAGACATGGCTATCCTCCATCTGCAAGCAGAAAATGCCCTGGACGAGGGTAGACTGACTGCCTGTACAGTGGGCTGTGGCGGAGCACCCTGGAGTCATGCACTGACCCAGGCCAGCCCACATGTGTGTCAATGAAGCGGCCCTGGTGCTCACAAACTGCTTGCAGGACGATGGATGGGAACAGTTTCCTCTTCCTGTAGCACTGACCATCAGGGCCACTTGGACACTTGATGCCGATGTGGCAGCCGTCCATTGCACGCACCGCCTTCAGAACGCCTCTGTGGCGTGCCAGCCCTGCAAACCCATGGGACACTACATGCAGGTCCTCAAGGCTCTTTGGCAGCTAGATGACCTGGTGGCCAATGGCTACCACCTCCTCTGTCATTCTATGGACAATGTAGTGGACAGTTGAACGAGGCATCCCAAACACTCTTCAGACCACTCTGTAGGATGTGCCACTTGCCAACCAAAAAAACAAAACCAAGATCTCAATTGTGGCACCCCATCCATCTTGCTTCAATATATTCAGTAGCATTGCCACAGACTCCCTACTCGGCCCAAAATCGGCTCTGGTGTCTTTCTGGTTAAACAAGCGCTCCACGACTGGGACACTCACGTTCATCCTGCACTACAAGGGTCTGCTCTAGTTAAGAAAACGAGCAAGAACAACACAACACATCTTTAGTTATAAGGTAGGATTTGCCTTATTTTAAGTCATCAAAGCAACTAATACTAATGCACTGAAAACACTCAAGTGTCAAATACGTTTATCTTCAAAACAGACCAGCTACAACATTCAAAAAGCTTACAGACAAATCAAACTTACCTTACCTGAACATGATTAGCTCTCAGCCTGAGATAGAACGCACGCCTGCGACCACGGTACAATTGCTCGACTTCCTCAACGATTCAAGAAACACAAACAAAAAAAGGGAGCAAAAGTTCGGCCTCCATCTTCACCACTCTGTACCGCGCGCGCTGTCATGCTTGCTAGGCCACAGGAGCTACGCTGACGTATGCCCGGGAGTAGCAGCTCACGCACATATGAAAGCTACACCGTCCAGTTTCACAGCCGCTCACTTCGGGCCTTTGCGGACTTTGTGGGCTGCGAAGGACCCGGTCTACGTAGGACGACTCCTTCCAAAGATGCAGCCCCTCAATTTGGACACAGCTACTATGTTGGCAACAGTGGATGGGCTGGGCAGAGGAGGGAAGGCGGGCTGAAAGCGGAGACAACAGCTCAAGGCGGTGATTGGGCAACTCTAAACCAATGGCAGGATGCTCATTTCCATACTGCCGCTAAACATCATGGGTAAAAAGATAAAGGCGTCCAGTTTATATGCTACTTTAATCAATTTTAGCAATGTAGTTTCACTTTATATAAGAGAAAAAGGCAAGTTATATACCCCATAGTCAAGAGTTCAAGTGTTGCTGCCCTGATTGTGAACGGTTTTATTGTGCAAGCCTATAAAACACCGTGAGTGCCCTCCTACACTCTGGATCTTAGGGCGATTTGGCTTCTGCGATTGTCACCCCGTTAGTTCTGCTGCTCACAGGTCGATGTGTGCCACTCCCGATGCTCCGCGCTCGGTTGCAGTGGCAGTCTGCCCACACAGGCGGATGTCCATCGACCGCGAGGGTCTACTTGTAGGAACAAATAAACGTGGGGAAGTCAATGAAGCTCTAGCATCCAAATGAGGCGCTGCACGTGGCAGTCTGCCCTCATTTTGGCATGTAACATGCACGTTTAGAGTTTAGAATCAGTCATTTAGTATTTATTGAGTATTTCTTCAGATATACATGCACTTTCTTTTTTCAAATGGAACATGTATGAAAAGACTATTAGTCTTAGCAGTAACTGGCACTGCATCCCATTCACATTTGGTCCTGAAAGGATGGGTCCACCCCCAGGTCACAGGTCAAAGCATCTTGTCATATAAGTCAATAGTGTCATTTGAATTTGTGTCATTAAATACAAAAATAAACAAATGCACATTTGAAGGGACAGTGTAATAATCAAAGATGTGGTTTGTTTGTTTGTTTGTTTGATTGATTTAAAAAGCACAGCGCACATTAATGAAGATCACAGTGTAAATATGCAGGCAGAATTAGGCAAAAAGGCTACTTGTCATCTGTAGTCCCTGGCAGGTGAGAGAAAAAAAGCATCAAAGAATTACCAAGAAATGTAAATGTAGAGAAGAGAAGCATTAAGAAAAGCATGAAGTTAGAGATGGGGAAAAAAAAGACACATAAAGAGGCCCAATCCAAAAAGATGTCTAAAACATGCAGCATTAATGAGAGCACATTAATACAAGCCGTTTTCTTTAGATGAAGCAGTAGACATGAGGTGCTAAGCCACACTTGAATAGATTTGATAGCTTTTGTCAATTTTTTGTAAAGCTCCATATGAGTCGTTGCTTGTGCAAAAATCAGAGCATGACCTGCATACAAGTGAGTATTGATATTATTGCTCTTTGTGAATTAGCATTTTACAATGTAAGAAATTAGAGCAAGTGGTGAAAGTTTCTTTGAATATCACATTTGAAATGTATGTTTGTGTATGAAATGTATGTGTAGCTGTATGTTTGATGGGTGTGTTGTTGAAGAAAAAAATCTCAGTGACAGTGTTGATGCATATAGAGAGTTTATTGCAAAAGAGACAGTGTGAAAGAGATGCTATGTGAGACAGGTGGGAGAGGAGGCCCAATGTTGCTGAGTCATTTGAAAAGAGGGTTAAGAAAGGTTATATAGTGTTCCTTTGTGGCCAAGTGGCACATTCCTGACTTTTATGGTATATAGGTAGTGTATGGCGAGCAAGTTGAATGGATCATAAAGTTGTTTATCAATATGGATGAGTTGGTTATTTGTAAAGAGATAGGCCAAATGGGGTGAGATGTGCATAGCTTTGTGGTGGCGTGAATTGGAGGGCTAAAGTGAAGGCTTTGATGGTAAAGGAAGAAAGCAT
Organism: Amphilophus citrinellus; assembly: GCA_013435755.1. Classification (NCBI taxonomy): domain Eukaryota; kingdom Metazoa; phylum Chordata; class Actinopteri; order Cichliformes; family Cichlidae; genus Amphilophus; species Amphilophus citrinellus. The sequence goes on from JACBYM010000622.1 coordinate 16,186, forward strand.
CCATACATGCAGTTTACCATAGATCAGACAGCACAGAAAGAAGATGAGTTGAGCAAAGTGCTAGACAGGGTCTATAAAATATTGATTATGCATAAGAATAAATTTGGGGTGGCTGTAGGTCATGAGGTAGAGTAAGTATGGTTGGGCAAGATAGTGAAGTGAAGTTGCTTTGAGATGTGTTTGTTGAAGTGTGAATGTGTGTGAATGTTAGGTCAAAAGCACTTAGGCATCTAAAAAAGTGCTTGTATGAATGTAAATGGGTGAATGAAGCGCTTTGAGTGTAAGATGGAAAAGTGCTTATAGCATTTAAGTCTATGGTCAGTCCCAAAACACACACACACACACACACACACACACACACACACACACACACACACACACACACACAAACACACACACAGACACACAGAGCAACACAGGGGGGTAGATCAGAAGCCTTTTATTGTGATCTGTGTTTAGAGTTGACAAAATGCTTTGGTGTCTTGGCAGGCAGCTCAGTTGAGCTCAGCCTTCCTCTCCTCGTGCTAGCTAGTGCATAAAAAGACAGACACACACAGTGGATCCCATGCTGGGCAGCTGTGCAAATGAAAGCCATAAAGCTCAATTAAAAAGAAGAGGAAAAAGAAAATGATCAAATAAAAGAATAATAGAAGTAAAAAAGTTTTTAAGAGTGTTTTAAAATGAGTGAGCGGTTGAGCAGCTCTTATGTGAAAAGGTAGCTTGTTCCACAGATTAGGATCCACCAGCGAAATTGGCCCCTAGCCTGTGCTTTTGAGCCTGGATCCAGGACTATCCAAGAGCAGCTGGTTTCTAGAGCTCAGTGCTGTGGTAGAAGCATAGGGCTGTAAAAGCTGAGTGAAGCAGGGTGGTGCCACACCATGAAGGCACTTAAAAAGAAGTAATCAGAAATGAAAGTGAGATGGAGTGGAAGCCAATTTAGGCCAATAGAGTTTTGTTGATTTCCAGGGCTATGCTGGCTGCATTTGAAGCACTTGGCATTATAAAGCTAGTGTAAAAGTGCCAAGTTGACCATCAGCTGTAATTGAGAGTGTTGACTGCTTCCCTTAACCAAACGCAGTGATAATGAAGAGCACATCCCGTTATGTATGTAATGCATCAGTATAAAGTTTACAAGACTATCCTTACTACAAGCTAGGCAGTTTGGCGTGCACCTGCTGAGCAGCATTTTGTTTGCTTTCAGACATTTGATAATGTGGAAACACTTAAGTTGGCAAAAAGGAAGTCGGCACACCAAATGTAGCTGCTGAATGAAACAGTTTAATAGAAAAACGTGAGATGAAGTGACATTTGAGTGGACCTTCATCAGACTTAAGAAGTGACAAGAAAGACGTTATCTATACCCGCCCACTACTGGACAGAGTCGTGTGGTTGAGGTGCCTGTGCCCAAACGGCATCCAATAAAAGACATGAATATAATAAAGAATGAGGTAAGGAGTCTGAGCAGTGGTATTGTAAAATCTTATAAGAAATTGATATCAGTATATCCAAAGATGTGTAAAAAGCCAAAGCATAAATCAAACGATGTAAGGTATACAAGTATATGAAAGGAATAATACCATAGCTGAGATAGACTAGTGAGAAACCCTAATGAGTAAAGTGCAAGTATAAAAGGCAGAAATGTAAAAAGAGTGCATATAGAAATACAATCTTGTAAAAATTGCAATATCAATATTAGAAAAATATAGGAAATCTACAAAGAGATATAAGACATATTACAAAGAGAAAATGAAGGAATCATAATGAAGTAAAGCCAGTGGCTAATAATGAATAATAAAATAAAATAGGAGTGGCAAGAGTTAAGGCCCATATAAAGCCGTAAAACCACCAGACCATTAAAAATCAGAATATGTGAACATGGTTGAAATATTCAGAATCATGATACAAAACGTTGTGTTGCTATTCACTTTACACATGGCTTACATAATGCCTCTGGCCTTTACTATTGCGGGATTGAAGTCAATAAAGCCCAATGTCGTGGTGATGTTAATTCTCTTCTTTTGAAGAGAGAAGCCTTTTGGATTTATAGCTTAAACACATTAGCGCCTCGTGGACTGAATGAAGATTTCGATCTGAGAGCCTTTTTCTAACCCTGTTGATGGGGTTTGTATCATCTCAGGTTTTTGTATGAAACGTTTTCATTCAGGAGCTCCATTTGGTGTGTGGACTTGATTTTTTGCTTGGTTCATTTTTGTTCCAGCACCCTTTTTGAGCCCTTTGGATTGTGTCTTCATCACTTTGGTTAAAACACTTAACTTCACCACATCATATATAGAGATAATGACATCAGGCTTTAACTTTCTAGTTTAGCAAATGTCAGCCACTGAGTAATTCCTTACCTGTGAAAAGAGTCTCTGTAAAGCTGCTGCACATTTAGCCAGTAAACCAACTTATGCAGCAATGTGCACAGAAACAGATTGTGGCAATAAGAGTTTGGCTTTAAAAATAAAAAGCTTTGTAATGTTGTTACAGCTTGTTGATGGTTAGATTAGATTAGATAAAAGTTTATGAATCCCTTCAGGAAGATTCCGTCTGGAAAATGAAAGTTCCAGTAGCGGTTTTACAGATAACATAGGCACACAAAGACAGCAGAAATGACACTAAACAAACATATGGATAAAGAAATAATAAAACAGACAAGTATTTCTTTATGTTGTGTTGTGGTCGGGCTGAGGCTGCTGCTGCTCCCCTCCCTGTGTCCTCCTGTTTAGCCCCCGCCCCAGCGAGGAGTTGTACAGTTTGATGGCGTGATGGACAAAGGAGTTTTTCAGTCTGTTGGTCCTACATTTGGGAAGGAGCAGTCTGCCATTGAACATGCTCCTCTGGTTTCTGATGACAGTGTGCAGAAGGTGACCAGCATGTCCAGTAGTTTGTCCATAGTCCTCTTCTCTGCCACTGTCACCAGAGAGTCCAGTTTCATGCCGAGCACAGAGCCAGTCCACCTGATGAGTTTGTCCAGCCTGAATGTGTCCTTCCTGGATGTAGAGGACGGCGTCCTCCATACCAACATCTGCCCAGTATGCAAACTGCAGATGGTCCTGGGCATGTCGCACCTGGGGTGTGAGGAGGCTGAGGAAGAGCCGCTCCAACATCTTCATTAGATGTGAGGTGAGTGCCACTGGTCAGAAGTCATTCAATTCACTAGGCTGGTCCTTCTTCGATCCAGCTACGGTGCTCCAAAGCTACCTCAAAAATGCTCTCAGTGGAAGGATGGCTGTCGAGAAGGCATTCTTAAGGAAGGGAAACAGAGAGAAAAGGCTGAGGTACACCAGATTACTGAAGAGCTGGACTATTAATCAATGTGACAGGTCTTACGGAGCGATGAATCAAATTTGGATTCAGTATGTATGGAGTAGGTCAGGAGAGAGATACAACGGTGAGTGTCTACAGCTGTGTGCAAAACATGGTGGAGGCGCTGCTATGGTTTGGCTGTCTTTGATGTCCTTTCCATGCAGATTGTACTTCTCTGCAATGTAATTGAGGATGGCTTTTGTCTAAATGAGCTTGATGCCATCGATTTCCACCATACGCACCTGCTGAAATATGAGTACGTCATGTGCAGCAGGTAAGGCAGGATGGCATCCTTGCGTTCATCACTCAATCAGCCAGCAATTTTCATGCAGGACAATGCTCCCTGTCACACCGCAAAACGGGTAAAGCAGTTCCTTTAAACTGACAAAATTGAAGCAATGAAATGGCCAGCCCAGAGTCCTGATCTAAACACAATAGAAAACCTCTGGAAAATCCTTGGTGACAAAGTTATGGCCAAGAAACCCACAACAGTCACAGAACTGTGGAAGAAGAGTGGACCAAAATCACACCAGAGCAGTGTGAGAGACTACTGATGTCCTGTGGCCACAGATGTGCTGAATTCATTCAAAGCAAAGGCCTGTACAATTCCTACTGATGACTGACTGTTGTAACCTTCAGAAAATGTAATTGTAATCTTACTGTGTTCCAGTCATTGCTGTTCTCTAATTATGATCATCACGGTTTTTTTGCAACATAAAGGTTTTATGATGATATACTTTGGTTATTTTGTAAAACACTGCTCTAGTGGCACAGTGTACCCCTTACACAAAATCCTTCAAATGCTGATCAATGTAGATTACATCATTTCTGAAAAAATCAAGTGTTCATACATTGTTCTCTAATTTTGATCTCCAGTGTAGTTGAGTTTTCAAACTTTTTATTCACAGATTGTCAGATTGTCAAATCAAATCAAAATAAACAATGAATTTATCAATTAAGTAAGAGGAAGATTTAAAAAAAACTTGCTAATCAATGCACTCACACGGTATTTACACATGTGCCTAATATATTGGCATAAAAGCAAGCTCACATTCGACTGCAACACCTGCTGTTTTGGCTGCGTGGTCCGCGGGCGCCCTCCAGTGGCGCAAGTCTGCAACGCCTGTCAGACGAGGCTTTGCTCTGCAGCCTGGTCTCACAGCTGTTTTGTTTTTTTGTTTGTTTTTTTGTTAGTTTGCTTTTTTACTTTTATTAAACAAGGTTCAAAAACAATGTAGTTCTCACAGCTGTTATAATTATTAAAAGAATGTGCTTTGAAATTCATTTGGACGCCTCTCTCTCATATATGTTGACCTTTTGCACACCTTTCCACTTCAGGCTCAGGCTCTCGTCTTAGAACGCACTGCGAATGTCTCACGGCTGTCCTTCCTGATCCATGGCTGTCAGATCTGTGCGCGTGTCTGTCTGTCTGTGTGCACGTGTGTTAGGTTCAGACCACCGTTAAATAAAGGAAGACACAGAAACCCGTAGTGATCTTTTTACCTGCATCGAGAGTCTCTGTCAGCCAGCACACGTGTGTGTCTGAGAGAGAGTCTGACTTCCTTCTTCCTGCTGGCGCTTTTATTTTTAGCATCACGTATGTTTACACAAAGCTCAGGTAACAACATCACTCACTTCACATGATGTAATCATGTATGTGTGTGTGTGTGTGTGTGTGTGTGTGTGTGTGTGTGTGTGTGTGTGTGTGTGTGTGTGTGTGTGTGTGTGTGTGTCCTCAGGAAACAGGCGTTACCTGCTTTCCTCACCTGGGGGTTTTGGGTATGTACGAGTATGTTTTGTCCTTACAATCAGATTGTCATGTGCATGTTTATGATGAACACTTCCAACACATTGTGATAAATACGCTTATCTATTCTTACAACGTGCGTGCGTCCCTCACAATGCAGCACAGTCGAAATTCTGCTGTTGGGCCTGGCAGCCGTCACATGACGCGCTGCGGTGGGGAAGTGCGTGAGCGACTGTCACGACAGGCTGGGCTCTCTGTAGGCCACAGGCCAAATGTCAAAGGTGCACCTTGGTCAAAACCCCTATACCTACCTAGCAGTCTGCAGTAGACCGGTTGGGCGTCCATTGGTGCCCTCTCTTGGCCAACTGCGGCTCCCTCACTGCAGGCTGCAAAGTGCAAACTGGCCTGCAAGGGCAAGGCTTTCCCCGTCTCCCTCTCTCTCTCTCTCTCTCCCACTCTCTCTCCATCTAACCCCAACCCACACTTTCATCTCCGTCTCTTTGTGGCTATTCTTTTATCTTGTCCCCCTGCCCTGTCCTTCTGAAACCGCACCCTGACCTTTGACCCCTAACCCAAACCCTAACCCTAAAGGCCCTTTCACACCGGATGCGTTGCGTAAAAACGACACGAAATTCCGAATCTTTCGGATGCGAACCTGTCGTGTAACCTATATACACACCGGATGCGTTGCGTTTTTGCGACTAAATCCTCCCTATATAACGCACGGTGGAAAAAAAAAATGCAGTCGACATCAAGTGATCATGTAATGAGACCCTGATGTTTCTAAACAAGAGAAGGAAGAAAGAGAGTTTATGGGTTCATCCAACTCATAAGAAAGCAGCAGCAGATAGAGTTTCATGGTTTGATCCCGGAGCTGAAGCTGCATCACGGATGCTTTCACTCAAATTTCAGGATGTCAGTGGGACAGTTTGAGCTCTTGTTGGCAGAGTTGGGATCACATGTGAGGAGGCAGAGGATAATATCAGAGAGCCGACTGACCCGGAGCAGCATGTAACTGTGTGTCTGAGGTAAAATATTATGATTTTATTGTTCCCACATCACTGTATATTCAGTACATCGGTTCGTGTTTGGAGCTATGACCTCGCATGCTGCTAAATGCAGCACTCTGATTGGTCAGTCCTGTTTGTTCACTTGCGAAAGTCAGAAAAATCGAACTTGATCCGAAAAAATAAATGCCGCAAATTCGTCCTGTGAAATGACGCGGTCGGTGTGAACGGCTGCATTAAGAACAGGAGAGTCCGAAAAATATTTTTAACGCACGAAACATTCGCACGGAATTTAAGCGTCCGGTGTGAAAGGGCCTTAAACCCCCCCCAACCCTAGCCTTTCAACCCCTGATGCCTAACCCTAACCACCCCCCCCCACCACCCAACCCCAAACTTTAAATCATACTACAGACCCCTACCTCTGCAAAACACTAGGTTTTCTCTACTTCCTTGATATATATATATATATATATATATATATATATATATATATATATATATATATATATATATATATATATCACTGCATGAAAAGTGGGTTTTTCGACAGTTTCTTGCATGTAATATTGCCGCGCGCCTTGAGCTTTAGGGCTCTGAGCAGGAGGCTTTGGCCCGAACAATAAACTGTAGGGAAACTGCCGCCGACTCTTTGTGTCAGTGCTCCCTCAGCTCCCCCCTCTCCTCAAGTCTAGGGCAGGCTCTCATATGTAAAGGAGATTTCTGTGAGCCATACAAATGCAAATCAAGTACTCACCAGTGGTCACCAGTACTCGTCAGTGGTCTATCCCCTCCCAACATACTTTGGTTATTTTATAAAACACTGCTCTAGTGGCACGGTGTACCCCTTACACAAAATCCTTCAAATGCTGATCAATGTAGATTACATCATTTCTGAAAAAATCAAGTGTTCATACATTGTTCTCTAATTTTGATCTCCAGTGTAGTTGAGTTTTCAAACTTTTTATTCACAGATTGTCAGATTGTCAAATCAAATCAAAATAAACAATAATTTATCAATTAAGTAAGAGGAAGATTAAAAAAAAAAAATGCTAATCAATGCACTCACACGGTATTTACACATGTGCCTAATATATTGGCATAAAAGCAAGCTCACATTCGACTGCAACACCTTCTGTTTTGGCTGCGTGGTCCGCGGGCGCCCTCCAGTGGCGCAAGTCTGCAACGCCTGTCAGACTAGACTATGCTTGTCGGCTCTAGCACATTCTGACAGCTGGTGTTAGCTGTGTGCCCCGCGGGCGCCCTCCAGTGGCGCAAGTCTGCAACGCCTGTCAGACGAGGCTTTGCTCTGCAGCCTGGTCTCACAGCTGTTTTTTTTTTGTTTGTTTGTTTTTTTGTTAGTTTGCTTTTTTTACTTTTATTAAACAAGGCTCAAGAACAATGTAGTTCTCACAGCTGTTTTTATAATTATTAAAAGAATGTGCTTAAAAAATTCATTTGGACGCCTCTCTCTCATATATGTTGACCTTTTGCACACCTTTCCACTTCAGGCTCAGGCTCTCGTCTTAGAACGCACTGCGAATGTCTCACGGCTGTCCTTCCTGATCCATGGCTGTCAGATCTGTGCGCGTGTCTGTCTGTCTGTCTGTCTGTCTGTGTGCACGTGTGTTAGGTTCAGACCACCGTTAAATAAAGGAAGACACAGAAACCCGTAGTGATCTAAGGGAGAGTCTCCGTCAGCCAGCACACGTGTGTGTCTGAGAGAGAGTCTGACTTCCTTCTTCCTGCTGGCGCTTTTATTTTTAGCATCACGTATGTTTACACAAAGCTCAGGCAACAACATCACTCACTTCACATGATGAAATCATGTATGTGTATGTGTGTGTTGATGGTTAGATTAGATTAGATAAAAGTTTATGAATCCCTTCAGGAAGATTCCGTCTGGAAAATGAAAGTTCCAGTAGCGGTTTTACAGATAACATAGGCACACAAAGACAGCAGAAATGACACTAAACAAACATATGGATAAAGAAATAATAAAACAGACAAGTATTTCTTTATGTTGTGTTGTGGTCGGGCTGAGGCTGCTGCTGCTCCCCTCCCTGTGTCCTCCTGTTTAGCCCCCGCCCCAGCGAGGAGTTGTACAGTTTGATGGCGTGATGGACAAAGGAGTTTTTCAGTCTGTTGGTCCTACATTTGGGAAGGAGCAGTCTGCCATTGAACATGCTCCTCTGGTTTCTGATGACAGTGTGCAGAAGGTGACCAGCATGTCCAGTAGTTTGTCCATAGTCCTCTTCTCTGCCACTGTCACCAGAGAGTCCAGTTTCATGCCGAGCACAGAGCCAGTCCACCTGATGAGTTTGTCCAGCCTGAATGTGTCCTTCCTGGATGTAGAGGACGGCGTCCTCCATACCAACATCTGCCCAGTATGCAAACTGCAGATGGTCCTGGGCATGTCGCACCTGGGGTGTGAGGAGGCTGAGGAAGAGCCGCTCCAACATCTTCATTAGATGTGAGGTGAGTGCCACTGGTCAGAAGTCATTCAATTCACTAGGCTGGTCCTTCTTCGATCCAGCTACGGTGCTCCAAAGCTACCTCAAAAATGCTCTCAGTGGAAGGATGGCTGTCGAGAAGGCATTCTTAAGGAAGGGAAACAGAGAGAAAAGGCTGAGGTACACCAGATTACTGAAGAGCTGGACTATTAATCAATGTGACAGGTCTTACGGAGCGATGAATCAAATTTGGATTCAGTATGTATGGAGTAGGTCAGGAGAGAGATACAACGGTGAGTGTCTACAGCTGTGTGCAAAACATGGTGGAGGCGCTGCTATGGTTTGGCTGTCTTTGATGTCCTTTCCATGCAGATTGTACTTCTCTGCAATGTAATTGAGGATGGCTTTTGTCTAAATGAGCTTGATGCCATCGATTTCCACCATACGCACCTGCTGAAATATGAGTACGTCATGTGCAGCAGGTAAGGCAGGATGGCATCCTTGCGTTCATCACTCAATCAGCCAGCAATTTTCATGCAGGACAATGCTCCCTGTCACACCGCAAAACGGGTAAAGCAGTTCCTTTAAACTGACAAAATTGAAGCAATGAAATGGCCAGCCCAGAGTCCTGATCTAAACACAATAGAAAACCTCTGGAAAATCCTTGGTGACAAAGTTATGGCCAAGAAACCCACAACAGTCACAGAACTGTGGAAGAAGAGTGGACCAAAATCACACCAGAGCAGTGTGAGAGACTACTGATGTCCTGTGGCCACAGATGTGCTGAATTCATTCAAAGCAAACGCCTGTACAATTCCTACTGATGACTGACTGTTGTAACCTTCAGAAAATGTAATTGTAATCTTACTGTGTTCCAGTCATTGCTGTTCTCTAATTATGATCATCACGGTTTTTTTGCAACATAAAGGTTTTATGATGATATACTTTGGTTATTTTGTAAAACACTGCTCTAGTGGCACAGTGTACCCCTTACACAAAATCCTTCAAATGCTGATCAATGTAGATTACATCATTTCTGAAAAAATCAAGTGTTCATACATTGTTCTCTAATTTTGATCTCCAGTGTAGTTGAGTTTTCAAACTTTTTATTCACAGATTGTCAGATTGTCAAATCAAATCAAAATAAACAATGAATTTATCAATTAAGTAAGAGGAAGATTTAAAAAAAACTTGCTAATCAATGCACCCACACGGTATTTACACATGTGCCTAATATATTGGCATAAAAGCAAGCTCACATTCGACTGCAACACCTGCTGTTTTGGCTGCGTGGTCCGCGGGCGCCCTCCAGTGGCGCAAGTCTGCAACGCCTGTCAGACGAGGCTTTGCTCTGCAGCCTGGTCTCACAGCTGTTTTGTTTTTTTGTTTGTTTTTTTGTTAGTTTGCTTTTTTACTTTTATTAAACAAGGTTCAAAAACAATGTAGTTCTCACAGCTGTTATAATTATTAAAAGAATGTGCTTTGAAATTCATTTGGACGCCTCTCTCTCATATATGTTGACCTTTTGCACACCTTTCCACTTCAGGCTCAGGCTCTCGTCTTAGAACGCACTGCGAATGTCTCACGGCTGTCCTTCCTGATCCATGGCTGTCAGATCTGTGCGCGTGTCTGTCTGTCTGTGTGCACGTGTGTTAGGTTCAGACCACCGTTAAATAAAGGAAGACACAGAAACCCGTAGTGATCTTTTTACCTGCATCGAGAGTCTCTGTCAGCCAGCACACGTGTGTGTCTGAGAGAGAGTCTGACTTCCTTCTTCCTGCTGGCGCTTTTATTTTTAGCATCACGTATGTTTACACAAAGCTCAGGCAACAACATCACTCACTTCACATGATGTAATCATGTATGTGTATGTGTGTGTGTGTGTGTGTGTGTGTGTGTGTGTGTGTGTGTGTGTGTGTGTGTGTGTGTGTGTCCTCAGGAAACAGGCGTTACCTGCTTTCCTCACCTGGGGGTTTTGGGTATGTACGAGTATGTTTTGTCCTTACAATCAGATTGTCATGTGCATGTTTATGATGAACACTTCCAACACATTGTGATAAATACGCTTATCTATTCTTACAACGTGCGTGCGTCCCTCACAATGCAGCACAGTCGAAATTCTGCTGTTGGGCCTGGCAGCCGTCACATGACGCGCTGCGGTGGGGAAGTGCGTGAGCGACTGTCACGACAGGCTGGGCTCTCTGTAGGCCACAGGCCAAATGTCAAAGGTGCACCTTGGTCAAAACCCCTATACCTACCTAGCAGTCTGCAGTAGACCGGTTGGGCGTCCATTGGTGCCCTCTCTTGGCCAACTGCGGCTCCCTCACTGCAGGCTGCAAAGTGCAAACTGGCCTGCAAGGGCAAGGCTTTCCCCGTCTCCCTCTCTCTCTCTCTCTCTCCCACTCTCTCTCCATCTAACCCCAACCCACACTTTCATCTCCGTCTCTTTGTGGCTATTCTTTTATCTTGTCCCCCTGCCCTGTCCTTCTGAAACCGCACCCTGACCTTTGACCCCTAACCCAAACCCTAACCCTAAAGGCCCTTTCACACCGGATGCGTTGCGTAAAAACGACACGAAATTCCGAATCTTTCGGATGCGAACCTGTCGTGTAACCTATATACACACCGGATGCGTTGCGTTTTTGCGACTAAATCCTCCCTATATAACGCACGGTGGAAAAAAAAAATGCAGTCGACATCAAGTGATCATGTAATGAGACCCTGATGTTTCTAAACAAGAGAAGGAAGAAAGAGAGTTTATGGGTTCATCCAACTCATAAGAAAGCAGCAGCAGATAGAGTTTCATGGTTTGATCCCGGAGCTGAAGCTGCATCACGGATGCTTTCACTCAAATTTCAGGATGTCAGTGGGACAGTTTGAGCTCTTGTTGGCAGAGTTGGGATCACATGTGAGGAGGCAGAGGATAATATCAGAGAACCGACTGACCCGGAGCAGCATGTAACTGTGTGTCTGAGGTAAAATATTATGATTTTATTGTTCCCACATCACTGTATATTCAGTACATCGGTTCGTGTTTGGAGCTATGACCTCGCATGCTGCTAAATGCAGCACTCTGATTGGTCAGTCCTGTTTGTTCGCTTGCGAAAGTCAGAAAAATCGAACTTGATCCGAAAAAATAAATGCCGCAAATTCGTCCTGTGAAATGACGCAGTCGGTGTGAACGGCTGCATTAAGAACAGGAGAGTCCGAAAAATATTTTTAACGCACGAAACATTCGCACGGAATTTAAGCGTCCGGTGTGAAAGGGCCTTAAACCCCCCCCAACCCTAGCCTTTCAACCCCTGATGCCTAACCCTAACCACCCCCCCCCCACCGCCCAACCCCAAACTTTAAATCATACTACAGACCCCTACCTCTGCAAAACACCAGGTTTTCTCTACTTCCTTGATATATATATATATATATATATATATATATATATATATATATATATATATATATATATATATATATATATATATATCACTGCATGAAAAGTGGGTTTTTCGACAGTTTCTTGCATGTAATATTGCCGCGCGCCTTGAGCTTTAGGGCTCTGAGCAGGAGGCTTTGGCCCGAACAATAAACTGTAGGGAAACTGCCGCCGACTCTTTGTGTCAGTGCTCCCTCAGCTCCCCCCTCTCCTCAAGTCTAGGGCAGGCTCTCATATGTAAAGGAGATTTCTGTGAGCCATACAAATGCAAATCAAGTACTCACCAGTGGTCACCAGTACTCGTCAGTGGTCTATCCCCTCCCAACATACTTTGGTTATTTTGTAAAACACTGCTCTAGTGGCACGGTGTAGCCCTTACACAAAATCCTTCAAATGCTGATCAATGTAGATTACATCATTTCTGAAAAAATCAAGTGTTCATACATTGCTCTCTAATTTTGATCTCCAGTGTAGTTGAGTTTTCAAACTTTTTATTCACAGATTGTCAGATTGTCAAATCAAATCAAAATAAACAATAATTTATCAATTAAGTAAGAGGAAGATTAAAAAAAAAAAATGCTAATCAATGCACTCACACGGTATTTACACATGTGCCTAATATATTGGCATAAAAGCAAGCTCACATTCGACTGCAACACCTGCTGTTCTGGCTGCGTGGTCCGCGGGCGCCCTCCAGTGGCGCAAGTCTGCAACGCCTGTCAGACGAGGCTTTGCTCTGCAGCCTGGTCTCACAGCTGTTTTGTTTTTTTGTTTGTTTTTTTGTTAGTTTGCTTTTTTACTTTTATTAAACAAGGTTCAAAAACAATGTAGTTCTCACAGCTGTTTATAATTATTAAAAGAATGTGCTTTGAAATTCATTTGGACGCCTCTCTCTCATATATGTTGACCTTTTGCACACCTTTCCACTTCAGGCTCAGGCTCTCGTCTTAGAACGCACTGCGAATGTCTCACGGCTGTCCTTCCTGATCCATGGCTGTCAGATCTGTGCGCGTGTCTGTCTGTCTGTGTGCACGTGTGTTAGGTTCAGACCACCGTTAAATAAAGGAAGACACAGAAACCCGTAGTGATCTTTTTACCTGCATCGAGAGTCTCTGTCAGCCAGCACACGTGTGTGTCTGAGAGAGAGTCTGACTTCCTTCTTCCTGCTGGCGCTTTTATTTTTAGCATCACGTATGTTTACACAAAGCTCAGGTAACAACATCACTCACTTCACATGATGTAATCATGTATGTGTATGTGTGTGTGTGTGTGTGTGTGTGTGTGTGTGTGTGTGTGTGTGTGTGTGTGTGTGTGTGTCCTCAGGAAACAGGCGTTACCTGCTTTCCTCACCTGGGGGTTTTGGGTATGTACGAGTATGTTTTGTCCTTACAATCAGATTGTCATGTGCATGTTTATGATGAACACTTCCAACACATTGTGATAAATACGCTTATCTATTCTTACAACGTGCGTGCGTCCCTCACAATGCAGCACAGTCGAAATTCTGCTGTTGGGCCTGGCAGCCGTCACATGACGCGCTGCGGTGGGGAAGTGCGTGAGCGACTGTCACGACAGGCTGGGCTCTCTGTAGGCCACAGGCCAAATGTCAAAGGTGCACCTTGGTCAAAACCCCTATACCTACCTAGCAGTCTGCAGTAGACCGGTTGGGCGTCCATTGGTGCCCTCTCTTGGCCAACTGCGGCTCCCTCACTGCAGGCTGCAAAGTGCAAACTGGCCTGCAAGGGCAAGGCTTTCCCCGTCTCCCTCTCTCTCTCTCTCTCTCCCACTCTCTCTCCATCTAACCCCAACCCACACTTTCATCTCCGTCTCTTTGTGGCTATTCTTTTATCTTGTCCCCCTGCCCTGTCCTTCTGAAACCGCACCCTGACCTTTGACCCCTAACCCAAACCCTAACCCTAAAGGCCCTTTCACACCGGATGCGTTGCGTAAAAACGACACGAAATTCCGAATCTTTCGGATGCGAACCTGTCGTGTAACCTATATACACACCGGATGCGTTGCGTTTTTGCGACTAAATCCTCCCTATATAACGCACGGTGGAAAAAAAAAATGCAGTCGACATCAAGTGATCATGTAATGAGACCCTGATGTTTCTAAACAAGAGAAGGAAGAAAGAGAGTTTATGGGTTCATCCAACTCATAAGAAAGCAGCAGCAGATAGAGTTTCATGGTTTGATCCCGGAGCTGAAGCTGCATCACGGATGCTTTCACTCAAATTTCAGGATGTCAGTGGGACAGTTTGAGCTCTTGTTGGCAGAGTTGGGATCACATGTGAGGAGGCAGAGGATAATATCAGAGAGCCGACTGACCCGGAGCAGCATGTAACTGTGTGTCTGAGGTAAAATATTATGATTTTATTGTTCCCACATCACTGTATATTCAGTACATCGGTTCGTGTTTGGAGCTATGACCTCGCATGCTGCTAAATGCAGCACTCTGATTGGTCAGTCCTGTTTGTTCGCTTGCGAAAGTCAGAAAAATCGAACTTGATCCGAAAAAATAAATGCCGCAAATTCGTCCTGTGAAATGACGCGGTCGGTGTGAACGGCTGCATTAAGAACAGGAGAGTCCGAAAAATATTTTTAACGCACGAAACATTCGCACGGAATTTAAGCGTCCGGTGTGAAAGGGCCTTAAACCCCCCCCAACCCTAGCCTTTCAACCCCTGATGCCTAACCCTAACCACCCCCCCCCACCGCCCAACCCCAAACTTTAAATCATACTACAGACCCCTACCTCTGCAAAACACCAGGTTTTCTCTACTTCCTTGATATATATATATATATATATATATATATATATATATATATATATATATATATATATATATATATATATATATATATCACTGCATGAAAAGTGGGTTTTTCGACAGTTTCTTGCATGTAATATTGCCGCGCGCCTTGAGCTTTAGGGCTCTGAGCAGGAGGCTTTGGCCCGAACAATAAACTGTAGGGAAACTGCCGCCGACTCTTTGTGTCAGTGCTCCCTCAGCTCCCCCCTCTCCTCAAGTCTAGGGCAGGCTCTCATATGTAAAGGAGATTTCTGTGAGTCATACAAATGCAAATCAAGTACTCACCAGTGGTCACCAGTACTCGTCAGTGGTCTATCCCCTCCCAACATACTTTGGTTATTTTGTAAAACACTGCTCTAGTGGCACGGTGTACCCCTTACACAAAATCCTTCAAATGCTGATCAATGTAGATTACATCATTTCTGAAAAAATCAAGTGTTCATACATTGTTCTCTAATTTTGATCTCCAGTGTAGTTGAGTTTTCAAACTTTTTATTCACAGATTGTCAGATTGTCAAATCAAATCAAAATAAACAATAATTTATCAATTAAGTAAGAGGAAGATTAAAAAAAAAAATGCTAATCAATGCACTCAGACGGTATTTACACATGTGCCTAATATATTGGCATAAAAGCAAGCTCACATTCGACTGCAACACCTGCTGTTTTGGCTGCGTGGTCCGCGGGCGCCCTCCAGTGGCGCAAGTCTGCAACGCCTGTCAGACTAGACTATGCTTGTCGGCTCTAGCACATTCTGACAGCTGGTGTTAGCTGTGTGCCCCGCGGGCGCCCTCCAGTGGCGCAAGTCTGCTACGCCTGTCAGACGAGGCTTTGCTCTGCAGCCTGGTCTCACAGCTGTTTTTTTTTGTTTGTTTGTTTTTTTGTTAGTTTGCTTTTTTACTTTTATTAAACAAGGCTCAAGAACAATGTAGTTCTCACAGCTGTTTTTATAATTATTAAAAGAATGTGCTTAAAAAATTCATTTGGACGCCTCTCTCTCATATATGTTGACCTTTTGCACACCTTTCCACTTCAGGCTCAGGCTCTCGTCTTAGAACGCACTGCGAATGTCTCACGGCTGTCCTTCCTGATCCATGGCTGTCAGATCTGTGCGCGTGTCTGTCTGTCTGTCTGTCTGTGTGCACGTGTGTTAGGTTCAGACCACCGTTAAATAAAGGAAGACACAGAAACCCGTAGTGATCTAAGGGAGAGTCTCCGTCAGCCAGCACACGTGTGTGTCTGAGAGAGAGTCTGACTTCCTTCTTCCTGCTGGCGCTTTTATTTTTAGCATCACGTATGTTTACACAAAGCTCAGGCAACAACATCACTCACTTCACATGATGAAATCATGTATGTGTATGTGTGTGTTGATGGTTAGATTAGATTAGCTAAAAGTTTATGAATCCCTTCAGGAAGATTCAGTCTGGAAAATTAAAGTTCCGGTAGCAGTTTTACAGATAACATAGGCACACAAAGACAGCAGAAATGACACTAAACAAACATATGGATAAAGAAATAATAAAACAGACAAGTATTTCTTTATGTTGTGTTGTGGTCGGGCTGAGGCTGCTGCTGCTCCCCTCCCTGTGTCCTCCTGTTTAGCCCCCGCCCCAGCGAGGAGTTGTACAGTTTGATGGCGTGATGGACAAAGGAGTTTTTCAGTCTGTTGGTCCTACATTTGGGAAGGAGCAGTCTGCCATTGAACATGCTCCTCTGGTTTCTGATGACAGTGTGCAGAAGGTGACCAGCATGTCCAGTAGTTTGTCCATAGTCCTCTTCTCTGCCACTGTCACCAGAGAGTCCAGTTTCATGCCGAGCACAGAGCCAGTCCACCTGATGAGTTTGTCCAGCCTGAATGTGTCCTTCCTGGATGTAGAGGACGGCGTCCTCCATACCAACATCTGCCCAGTATGCAAACTGCAGATGGTCCTGGGCATGTCGCACCTGGGGTGTGAGGAGGCTGAGGAAGAGCCGCTCCAACATCTTCATTAGATGTGAGGTGAGTGCCACTGGTCAGAAGTCATTCAATTCACTAGGCTGGTCCTTCTTCGATCCAGCTACGGTGCTCCAAAGCTACCTCAAAAATGCTCTCAGTGGAAGGATGGCTGTCGAGAAGGCATTCTTAAGGAAGGGAAACAGAGAGAAAAGGCTGAGGTACACCAGATTACTGAAGAGCTGGACTATTAATCAATGTGACAGGTCTTACGGAGCGATGAATCAAATTTGGATTCAGTATGTATGGAGTAGGTCAGGAGAGAGATACAACGGTGAGTGTCTACAGCTGTGTGCAAAACATGGTGGAGGCGCTGCTATGGTTTGGCTGTCTTTGATGTCCTTTCCATGCAGATTGTACTTCTCTGCAATGTAATTGAGGATGGCTTTTGTCTAAATGAGCTTGATGCCATCGATTTCCACCATACGCACCTGCTGAAATATGAGTACGTCATGTGCAGCAGGTAAGGCAGGATGGCATCCTTGCGTTCATCACTCAATCAGCCAGCAATTTTCATGCAGGACAATGCTCCCTGTCACACCGCAAAACGGGTAAAGCAGTTCCTTTAAACTGAAAAAATTGAAGCAATGAAATGGCCAGCCCAGAGTCCTGATCTAAACACAATAGAAAACCTCTGGAAAATCCTTGGTGACAAAGTTATGGCCAAGAAACCCACAACAGTCACAGAACTGTGGAAGAAGAGTGGACCAAAATCACACCAGAGCAGTGTGAGAGACTACTGATGTCCTGTGGCCACAGATGTGCTGAATTCATTCAAAGCAAAGGCCTGTACAATTCCTACTGATGACTGACTGTTGTAACCTTCAGAAAATGTAATTGTAATCTTACTGTGTTCCAGTCATTGCTGTTCTCTAATTATGATCATCACGGTTTTTTTGCAACATAAAGGTTTTATGATGATATACTTTGGTTATTTTGTAAAACACTGCTCTAGTGGCACAGTGTACCCCTTACACAAAATCCTTCAAATGCTGATCAATGTAGATTACATCATTTCTGAAAAAATCAAGTGTTCATACATTGTTCTCTAATTTTGATCTCCAGTGTAGTTGAGTTTTCAAACTTTTTATTCACAGATTGTCAGATTGTCAAATCAAATCAAAATAAACAATGAATTTATCAATTAAGTAAGAGGAAGATTTAAAAAAAACTTGCTAATCAATGCACCCACACGGTATTTACACATGTGCCTAATATATTGGCATAAAAGCAAGCTCACATTCGACTGCAACACCTGCTGTTTTGGCTGCGTGGTCCGCGGGCGCCCTCCAGTGGCGCAAGTCTGCAACGCCTGTCAGACGAGGCTTTGCTCTGCAGCCTGGTCTCACAGCTGTTTTGTTTTTTTGTTTGTTTTTTTGTTAGTTTGCTTTTTTACTTTTATTAAACAAGGTTCAAAAACAATGTAGTTCTCACAGCTGTTATAATTATTAAAAGAATGTGCTTTGAAATTCATTTGGACGCCTCTCTCTCATATATGTTGACCTTTTGCACACCTTTCCACTTCAGGCTCAGGCTCTCGTCTTAGAACGCACTGCGAATGTCTCACGGCTGTCCTTCCTGATCCATGGCTGTCAGATCTGTGCGCGTGTCTGTCTGTCTGTGTGCACGTGTGTTAGGTTCAGACCACCGTTAAATAAAGGAAGACACAGAAACCCGTAGTGATCTTTTTACCTGCATCGAGAGTCTCTGTCAGCCAGCACACGTGTGTGTCTGAGAGAGAGTCTGACTTCCTTCTTCCTGCTGGCGCTTTTATTTTTAGCATCACGTATGTTTACACAAAGCTCAGGCAACAACATCACTCACTTCACATGATGTAATCATGTATGTGTATGTGTGTGTGTGTGTGTGTGTGTGTGTGTGTGTGTGTGTGTGTGTGTGTGTGTGTGTGTGTGTGTGTGTCCTCAGGAAACAGGCGTTACCTGCTTTCCTCACCTGGGGGTTTTGGGTATGTACGAGTATGTTTTGTCCTTACAATCAGATTGTCATGTGCATGTTTATGATGAACACTTCCAACACATTGTGATAAATACGCTTATCTATTCTTACAACGTGCGTGCGTCCCTCACAATGCAGCACAGTCGAAATTCTGCTGTTGGGCCTGGCAGCCGTCACATGACGCGCTGCGGTGGGGAAGTGCGTGAGCGACTGTCACGACAGGCTGGGCTCTCTGTAGGCCACAGGCCAAATGTCAAAGGTGCACCTTGGTCAAAACCCCTATACCTACCTAGCAGTCTGCAGTAGACCGGTTGGGCGTCCATTGGTGCCCTCTCTTGGCCAACTGCGGCTCCCTCACTGCAGGCTGCAAAGTGCAAACTGGCCTGCAAGGGCAAGGCTTTCCCCGTCTCCCTCTCTCTCTCTCTCTCCCACTCTCTCTCCATCTAACCCCAACCCACACTTTCATCTCCGTCTCTTTGTGGGTATTCTTTTATCTTGTCCCCCTGCCCTGTCCTTCTGAAACCGCACCCTGACCTTTGACCCCTAACCCAAACCCTAACCCTAAAGGCCCTTTCACACCGGATGCGTTGCGTAAAAACGACACGAAATTCCGAATCTTTCGGATGCGAACCTGTCGTGTAACCTATATACACACCGGATGCGTTGCGTTTTTGCGACTAAATCCTCCCTATATAACGCACGGTGGAAAAAAAAAATGCAGTCGACATCAAGTGATCATGTAATGAGACCCTGATGTTTCTAAACAAGAGAAGGAAGAAAGAGAGTTTATGGGTTCATCCAACTCATAAGAAAGCAGCAGCAGATAGAGTTTCATGGTTTGATCCCGGAGCTGAAGCTGCATCACGGATGCTTTCACTCAAATTTCAGGATGTCAGTGGGACAGTTTGAGCTCTTGTTGGCAGAGTTGGGATCACATGTGAGGAGGCAGAGGATAATATCAGAGAGCCGACTGACCCGGAGCAGCATGTAACTGTGTGTCTGAGGTAAAATATTATGATTTTATTGTTCCCACATCACTGTATATTCAGTACATCGGTTCATGTTTGGAGCTATGACCTCGCATGCTGCTAAATGCAGCACTCTGATTGGTCAGTCCTGTTTGTTCGCTTGCGAAAGTCAGAAAAATCGAACTTGATCCGAAAAAATAAATGCCGCAAATTCGTCCTGTGAAATGACGCGGTCGGTGTGAACGGCTGCATTAAGAACAGGAGAGTCCGAAAAATATTTTTAACGCACGAAACATTCGCACGGAATTTAAGCGTCCGGTGTGAAAGGGCCTTAAACCCCCCCCAACCCTAGCCTTTCAACCCCTGATGCCTAACCCTAACCACCCCCCCCCCACCGCCCAACCCCAAACTTTAAATCATACTACAGACCCCTACCTCTGCAAAACACCAGGTTTTCTCTACTTCCTTGATATATATATATATATATATATATATATATATATATATATATATATATATATATATATATATATATATATATCACTGCATGAAAAGTGGGTTTTTCGACAGTTTCTTGCATGTAATATTGCCGCGCGCCTTGAGCTTTAGGGCTCTGAGCAGGAGGCTTTGGCCCGAACAATAAACTGTAGGGAAACTGCCGCCGACTCTTTGTGTCAGTGCTCCCTCAGCTCCCCCCTCTCCTCAAGTCTAGGGCAGGCTCTCATATGTAAAGGAGATTTCTGTGAGTCATACAAATGCAAATCAAGTACTCACCAGTGGTCACCAGTACTCGTCAGTGGTCTATCCCCTCCCAACATACTTTGGTTATTTTGTAAAACACTGCTCTAGTGGCACAGTGTACCCCTTACACAAAATCCTTCAAATGCTGATCAATGTAGATTACATCATTTCTGAAAAAATCAAGTGTTCATACATTGTTCTCTAATTTTGATCTCCAGTGTAGTTGAGTTTTCAAACTTTTTATTCACAGATTGTCAGATTGTCAAATCAAATCAAAATAAACAATAATTTATCAATTAAGTAAGAGGAAGATTAAAAAAAAAAAATGCTAATCAATGCACTCAGACGGTATTTACACATGTGCCTAATATATTGGCATAAAAGCAAGCTCACATTCGACTGCAACACCTGCTGTTTTGGCTGCGTGGTCCGCGGGCGCCCTCCAGTGGCGCAAGTCTGCAACGCCTGTCAGACTAGACTATGCTTGTCGGCTCTAGCACATTCTGACAGCTGGTGTTAGCTGTGTGCCCCGCGGGCGCCCTCCAGTGGCGCAAGTCTGCTACGCCTGTCAGACGAGGCTTTGCTCTGCAGCCTGGTCTCACAGCTGTTTTTTTTTGTTTGTTTGTTTTTTTGTTAGTTTGCTTTTTTACTTTTATTAAACAAGGCTCAAGAACAATGTAGTTCTCACAGCTGTTTTTATAATTATTAAAAGAATGTGCTTAAAAAATTCATTTGGACGCCTCTCTCTCATATATGTTGACCTTTTGCACACCTTTCCACTTCAGGCTCAGGCTCTCGTCTTAGAACGCACTGCGAATGTCTCACGGCTGTCCTTCCTGATCCATGGCTGTCAGATCTGTGCGCGTGTCTGTCTGTCTGTCTGTCTGTCTGTGTGCACGTGTGTTAGGTTCAGACCACCGTTAAATAAAGGAAGACACAGAAACCCGTAGTGATCTAAGGGAGAGTCTCCGTCAGCCAGCACACGTGTGTGTCTGAGAGAGAGTCTGACTTCCTTCTTCCTGCTGGCGCTTTTATTTTTAGCATCACGTATGTTTACACAAAGCTCAGGCAACAACATCACTCACTTCACATGATGAAATCATGTATGTGTATGTGTGTGTTGATGGTTAGATTAGATTAGATAAAAGTTTATGAATCCCTTCAGGAAGATTCCGTCTGGAAAATTAAAGTTCCAGTAGCGGTTTTACAGATAACATAGGCACACAAAGACAGCAGAAATGACACTAAACAAACATATGGATAAAGAAATAATAAAACAGACAAGTATTTCTTTATGTTGTGTTGTGGTCGGGCTGAGGCTGCTGCTGCTCCCCTCCCTGTGTCCTCCTGTTTAGCCCCCGCCCCAGCGAGGAGTTGTACAGTTTGATGGCGTGATGGACAAAGGAGTTTTTCAGTCTGTTGGTCCTACATTTGGGAAGGAGCAGTCTGCCATTGAACATGCTCCTCTGGTTTCTGATGACAGTGTGCAGAAGGTGACCAGCATGTCCAGTAGTTTGTCCATAGTCCTCTTCTCTGCCACTGTCACCAGAGAGTCCAGTTTCATGCCGAGCACAGAGCCAGTCCACCTGATGAGTTTGTCCAGCCTGAATGTGTCCTTCCTGGATGTAGAGGACGGCGTCCTCCATACCAACATCTGCCCAGTATGCAAACTGCAGATGGTCCTGGGCATGTCGCACCTGGGGTGTGAGGAGGCTGAGGAAGAGCCGCTCCAACATCTTCATTAGATGTGAGGTGAGTGCCACTGGTCAGAAGTCATTCAATTCACTAGGCTGGTCCTTCTTCGATCCAGCTACGGTGCTCCAAAGCTACCTCAAAAATGCTCTCAGTGGAAGGATGGCTGTCGAGAAGGCATTCTTAAGGAAGGGAAACAGAGAGAAAAGGCTGAGGTACACCAGATTACTGAAGAGCTGGACTATTAATCAATGTGACAGGTCTTACGGAGCGATGAATCAAATTTGGATTCAGTATGTATGGAGTAGGTCAGGAGAGATACAACGGTGAGTGTCTACAGCTGTGTGCAAAACATGGTGGAGGCGCTGCTATGGTTTGGCTGTCTTTGATGTCCTTTCCATGCAGATTGTACTTCTCTGCAATGTAATTGAGGATGGCTTTTGTCTAAATGAGCTTGATGCCATCGATTTCCACCATACGCACCTGCTGAAATATGAGTACGTCATGTGCAGCAGGTAAGGCAGGATGGCATCCTTGCGTTCATCACTCAATCAGCCAGCAATTTTCATGCAGGACAATGCTCCCTGTCACACCGCAAAACGGGTAAAGCAGTTCCTTTAAACTGAAAAAATTGAAGCAATGAAATGGCCAGCCCAGAGTCCTGATCTAAACACAATAGAAAACCTCTGGAAAATCCTTGGTGACAAAGTTATGGCCAAGAAACCCACAACAGTCACAGAACTGTGGAAGAAGAGTGGACCAAAATCACACCAGAGCAGTGTGAGAGACTACTGATGTCCTGTGGCCACAGATGTGCTGAATTCATTCAAAGCAAACGCCTGTACAATTCCTACTGATGACTGACTGTTGTAACCTTCAGAAAATGTAATTGTAATCTTACTGTGTTCCAGTCATTGCTGTTCTCTAATTATGATCATCACGGTTTTTTTGCAACATAAAGGTTTTATGATGATATACTTTGGTTATTTTGTAAAACACTGCTCTAGTGGCACAGTGTACCCCTTACACAAAATCCTTCAAATGCTGATCAATGTAGATTACATCATTTCTGAAAAAATCAAGTGTTCATACATTGTTCTCTAATTTTGATCTCCAGTGTAGTTGAGTTTTCAAACTTTTTATTCACAGATTGTCAGATTGTCAAATCAAATCAAAATAAACAATGAATTTATCAATTAAGTAAGAGGAAGATTTAAAAAAAACTTGCTAATCAATGCACCCACACGGTATTTACACATGTGCCTAATATATTGGCATAAAAGCAAGCTCACATTCGACTGCAACACCTGCTGTTTTGGCTGCGTGGTCCGCGGGCGCCCTCCAGTGGCGCAAGTCTGCAACGCCTGTCAGACGAGGCTTTGCTCTGCAGCCTGGTCTCACAGCTGTTTTGTTTTTTTGTTTGTTTTTTTGTTAGTTTGCTTTTTTACTTTTATTAAACAAGGTTCAAAAACAATGTAGTTCTCACAGCTGTTATAATTATTAAAAGAATGTGCTTTGAAATTCATTTGGACGCCTCTCTCTCATATATGTTGACCTTTTGCACACCTTTCCACTTCAGGCTCAGGCTCTCGTCTTAGAACGCACTGCGAATGTCTCACGGCTGTCCTTCCTGATCCATGGCTGTCAGATCTGTGCGCGTGTCTGTCTGTCTGTGTGCACGTGTGTTAGGTTCAGACCACCGTTAAATAAAGGAAGACACAGAAACCCGTAGTGATCTTTTTACCTGCATCGAGAGTCTCTGTCAGCCAGCACACGTGTGTGTCTGAGAGAGAGTCTGACTTCCTTCTTCCTGCTGGCGCTTTTATTTTTAGCATCACGTATGTTTACACAAAGCTCAGGCAACAACATCACTCACTTCACATGATGTAATCATGTATGTGTGTGTGTGTGTGTGTGTGTGTGTGTGTGTGTGTGTGTGTGTGTGTGTGTGTGTGTGTGTGTGTGTGTGTGTGTGTCCTCAGGAAACAGGCGTTACCTGCTTTCCTCACCTGGGGGTTTTGGGTATGTACGAGTATGTTTTGTCCTTACAATCAGATTGTCATGTGCATGTTTATGATGAACACTTCCAACACATTGTGATAAATACGCTTATCTATTCTTACAACGTGCGTGCGTCCCTCACAATGCAGCACAGTCGAAATTCTGCTGTTGGGCCTGGCAGCCGTCACATGACGCGCTGCGGTGGGGAAGTGCGTGAGCGACTGTCACGACAGGCTGGGCTCTCTGTAGGCCACAGGCCAAATGTCAAAGGTGCACCTTGGTCAAAACCCCTATACCTACCTAGCAGTCTGCAGTAGACCGGTTGGGCGTCCATTGGTGCCCTCTCTTGGCCAACTGCGGCTCCCTCACTGCAGGCTGCAAAGTGCAAACTGGCCTGCAAGGGCAAGGCTTTCCCCGTCTCCCTCTCTCTCTCTCTCTCTCCCACTCTCTCTCCATCTAACCCCAACCCACACTTTCATCTCCGTCTCTTTGTGGCTATTCTTTTATCTTGTCCCCCTGCCCTGTCCTTCTGAAACCGCACCCTGACCTTTGACCCCTAACCCAAACCCTAACCCTAAAGGCCCTTTCACACCGGATGCGTTGCGTAAAAACGACACGAAATTCCGAATCTTTCGGATGCGAACCTGTCGTGTAACCTATATACACACCGGATGCGTTGCGTTTTTGCGACTAAATCCTCCCTATATAACGCACGGTGGAAAAAAAAAATGCAGTCGACATCAAGTGATCATGTAATGAGACCCTGATGTTTCTAAACAAGAGAAGGAAGAAAGAGAGTTTATGGGTTCATCCAACTCATAAGAAAGCAGCAGCAGATAGAGTTTCATGGTTTGATCCCGGAGCTGAAGCTGCATCACGGATGCTTTCACTCAAATTTCAGGATGTCAGTGGGACAGTTTGAGCTCTTGTTGGCAGAGTTGGGATCACATGTGAGGAGGCAGAGGATAATATCAGAGAGCCGACTGACCCGGAGCAGCATGTAACTGTGTGTCTGAGGTAAAATATTATGATTTTATTGTTCCCACATCACTGTATATTCAGTACATCGGTTCGTGTTTGGAGCTATGACCTCGCATGCTGCTAAATGCAGCACTCTGATTGGTCAGTCCTGTTTGTTCGCTTGCGAAAGTCAGAAAAAATCGAACTTGATCCGAAAAAATAAATGCCGCAAATTCGTCCTGTGAAATGACGCGGTCGGTGTGAACGGCTGCATTAAGAACAGGAGAGTCCGAAAAATATTTTTAACGCACGAAACATTCGCACGGAATTTAAGCGTCCGGTTGAAAA